>VZTV01091423.1:4859-36978 GCA_013400875.1 Anhinga rufa | reverse complement strand
GAGAGATGGTCAGCGTATCTCATTTTCCTAAGGACTCTGATGGGATAATCCCAGGTAACTCCATCATAAGCTCTTTTCAGCATCTGGCAATATGACTGATGAGTGCTGTGATACTGCAGGTTACTTGATTAGTTGTTTGTGGTTGCCTGGTCCAGGCCTGGATACAAGAAATCTAAGCTGACTTATTTTAATGATTTGAGTGCAAACTTTTTCAACTTAAAAAATGGGGCAGTAGAGGGGGAGGCTTTGGCATGGAATCTCCCTGTGGTGGGACTGGCTGCACACTGGAGGGGTGAAGCCTTACCACAGTAGAAGATGACTATATTAGGAAATAGTTAAACCAGACACACCATTCCATGGGATTGTGATCCTTGTGATAATTAAAGTTGCAAGTTCTTTGAAACATGCTCAATTGATGACACCTGTCTCTGGCTGGGTGATGGTGGACATAGCTGCATTTTTTCGTGCCTGTAGGAAATAGGCACCCTTTCCCTCAGTGTGCTGCTGGGGTGGTAAGGACGTTTGCTTTGTTTTCAGCACTGCCTAGGCTTTCCTGTGTTGCTTCTGTAGTTGGATCCTTTGTCCTCTGGACTAAGAGATTAAGACATGCTTCTGAAATGCAGGGCAATGAAGTCCCAGGAAGGACCCTCCCTCCCTCCGCACCAGTTGTGTCGATTGGAATGGGAATGTCATTTGGGGGTACGTCTCTAAAGAGTATCTGGACGGAGTGTGTAACACTTCCCTCTGGGGTTTTTCTTTCCTGCCTGTGTGGTGAGCGTTTGATTTCTTCCTTCAGTTCCGATCATTTTGCCTTAAAAGGTAATAAATAGTCCTCTTGAGTATCATTTCTAGGTGGGAGCTGGTTGATCGTTACGGCAGGATTTTTAGTTTCAGGTTGGGTACTTTGGCAGGGTCTAGATCTCAACTTGTGTGCTCTACGGTCGGATTTTCTGGGTGTTGGGTTTTTTTTGTATTTTTTTGTCCCCTCCCTTTTGTAGTATCACTGTTGGAACTGGAATCCTTGAAGGTCTCTGGTTTGCTGTGAATTAAATACACATCAGTACTTGGGAGGAGCGAGTTATCAATTCTCCCTACCTTCTCCTGTCCTTTGGGAGGGGAGGTTTCAGTGAACATCTGCATTGGCTGGGGATTGCATTGTCTACTCCATGACAATCTTTACATGGTTATTTGTATGTACGACTGCTCCGATGGTGTGAATATGAAAATTATATTTTGCCTACCTATAAAAGGAAGGATTTACAATATTGGTAAAGAGGGGGAAGAGCTCAGGGGCAGGAATAGTGATACTTGGTCAAACAAAGTTTTGTCTTTTCGGGGGGGAAAAGGAATAACAAATGCATTGGAGCTTCTTTTTTTGGTGGCACATCTGAGAACAACAGTATGCAGAAAGACAACGACAATGTAATTGGTAGCTCAGGAGCTTTATTGTTGGGGGTATAAGTTTGATTAAAGGCTGACAGGCTCAAGATCCTCACTGAACTGTTGTGGGCGCTTCAGGAAGAGAGCGAGAACAGGGTGANGTGAGTTTCTATTTACGTTTTCATAGTAGCCAGTGATTTATGGCTTGTGAGCCTCCGACTCTCTGAGTAAAAGAGTCTGTAGTTACTAATCATCTGAGGATTTTTGCTCCCACCACTTTTGAACCAATGGGGACTAGTAGTATTCACTGCACCCAGTGGCACTGAATTCCACAATGGACTTTATGTGAAGAAATCTACTTCTGTGTGGTTCGAACCTGCTATGAGCCCGGTTCCTCCAATGCCCCTATGCTGTTGTAACAGGAAAGGTAATTGTTTCCTGGTTGCTTTCCCCTGCCAGCTAGGATCTTGCAGAACTCTGCATCGTCTCCCTTCAGTGGTCTTTTTAAAGAGGTTATGAGGCTAAAGGAGGCACATGTAGGAGCCATCTCTTACCTTTGATTATTTTGCCCTTCATTCTATGTTTTCTAGTTCTGTTGTCCTGTTGTTTTCTTCTGTACGCATTCCATAATAGATAGCATTCTGTTTCCTTTCTATTTTCCTTTTGGACTGCTACAAAGAATTGAACTATCTATTAAAATAATCTATTGTTGCCCCAGAACTTTGTTCCTTACTGGTAGGCACTCATGGCTGCCTATGTAAGCGGAATACTAGGTGTTCTCTGTCATCCTCCCACTCCACATATATGTGTTTTTTATTTATTAAATTTCACTTGTACCTTAAATCCCATAGTCCCTGAAGATGCTGAAAACTTTTTTTTTTCAGAGGTTACAGAAACACTAATCAGGATAAAGTTGAAAAGCTGTAGCGCTTCCAGAGCTGTCCCAGCTGACAGAGCAGGCCGAAGAAGAGCTGGAACCGCTCGTTCCTCTGGGAGTCAGATAGCAAGTACAAGAAACAACAGAGTAGGGATAGTCTGTCCTTGTTGTACGCTAAAAACACAGAAACTGTTTTTTATTGTTGTATCTAGTATAACTAAATAAAAAGGAAAATGCTTTACTACTTACTAAGAGGTATTGGTGGAACAGAGGATTTTTAAGCAAATCTTCTGATTATTGTGTTGTGAGCATTTTGGTAAGTATTTGTAGCAGAAGCTTAGAGCGTGCCTTTTTGCATGTTTGCTGCTATGTTTTTATTAAAAAAAAAAAGAGTTATTTATGACAGCATAGATTTATTTTTGGCTCCTGATAGTTTCACAGAAAAAATGCAAAATAAGTCTCATGATACAATCACCCTAAATTTTTCATATAGATTATATATCCTGAGGATGAGGGAAAAAAGTAACTAGATGCTTCAAGTCCATTTGGAAAGAGCTAGTGGTGCTGTCTTAAAACTGTGCCAAAGACAAAGAAAATACCTTATTTCTTCTCTGTTAGCTGAGCAAGATGTATAGGTACAGCGCAGTAAGATGGAGGCTGCTGTCACTACGCCTGGATGCAGACTTGACAGGCAAGGAAGGGTTCAGGGATTAACGGGAACTGTGCTGGAGCGGCTGAGAGGAGAGGCTCGGAACAGGGCCTGAAGAGGCCTTCGGAACAGGGAGCATCCCCTTGTGCTTTACAGATATTGGAAGTATTTTTATTGTCAGCTTTCAGTGTATGATTTGCAAATTGCATACAGACCCAGGTGATATCTGGTAGTTGCAGATGTATTTTCTACAATTCATGACCAAATAAAAGAAAAAAAAAAATCAGTCAAGTTGTATGTTCTACTCTGTTTAAAAGGAAAACTAAAAATTGCACCTCTGGTTTTGTTAAATGTGGATTTCAATCACTAGAACTACTTCAGAGAGATACACAGAGGACAGCCAGACAGTGTGTTCATATCCTGTATTACCAGTTTAATCAAAATCCTGCCTAGAACAGAGATAGTTAGAGACATTTGCGTTGTGATTCTTAAGATGCTAAACTTTTTGAAGAAGGGGTATGACAGTCACTTAGGAACAAAAAAGTAAGAGGAAGACCAGAGCTCTTCTAAACCAGTCCCAGAGAAATGGGAGGGTGGCTGAAGAAGCTATTAATTCTTCTTGCGTATCCCAGAAGTAAAACACAGATCATGCCAAAGAGCACATCTTGGTTGTATAGGGAAAAACTGAGCCCTTTGAGTGAAGTAGGCATGAATTATTGAATTGGTGTTACTAAAAATGTTTTTTCCCCTGTAGGAATGGTATAGCTGATGATAATGTGTACAAATGGTCTTATAAGTTCAATGAACTTGAGTTTCAGGCACTGTGGATTTAAATATGTACTCACTAGCCTTCAGTAGCCATGTCTAATGGGTTGGTGCATCTGTGGCAAAATTAGAAAGTACCTATTAAAAAGGATGTGGAATCAGATTGATCTGTATTAGCCATGTTGAATTATTGAACAGCATCAACAGTGCAGGGGTCATCACCCGCTGCCGCACTCTTCAAGAAGTGGCGGAAGGAAGTGTCTGCCCTGTTGGAAACCGATGTCAGTCACCAGGGGCTTGTAGGTGTCTGAAGAGAAAAGTAAGGCAAACCCAAAAATCTACTTCTTGGGTGCTTCCACTGCATGCCGAAAACAATACTTTGCCTGGTCATAAATGGAAACTTTGGTTTCCAAGATGCAACATGGGGGTCTTTTAAGACTATTTTGTTAGACATGTATCAATTTAGGAAAACAGGCTTCACCTTTCCAAATCCAAAAACAGCAGGAGAGAAGGAGCACTTACTTGAAGTCCTTGGGGAATAACTTTAGTTAATAACTAGTGGACTTCTGTTGTGTAGTACCAGTGAGGCTGATCTCCTGCAGGAGATGCAGGGGTCTGTTTATTGCACAGGACACCTGAAAAATAAGCATCGGCTATCTGGTTAGAAGTACTGGAAGCTCTGTCAATGATGCTGGTTGAGTATTTGTGTTTGGCTGGAGAAGACTGACGCGGGGAACTATACTGACTTTGGCACGAACTTCTCAGAATTAGTTATGTTTTGCAGTGCTAATAGAGTAGCGTGCCTGATATTTCTTTTCTGTCAAGCAGGTTCTTGAATGGCGAGCCCTTTGTCCTCTGTAGAATGCCCTTTAGTTTGGGTGAGTGAGGTTGCAATGCCCCCACAGGCATCACGCTCGGGGCACCGCTTTGCAAATCCCATGTGCCCGGTTTATTTGGTGTGAGCTGAAAAACTGGGCTTATTCTTAAAGAAATGTATTGAGTACCAGGGATCATTTGCACAGGTATTTAGTGTCTACGTTTTCTATTTGCTGTTCTGTAGCCAGTAGCCTCAAATAAAACAGGGCAGAACAGGGCAAGGGGAGCAAAATCTCTCTGGCTCATGTTACACTGGGGTTTGGGTTGCTAGAAAAATGCCTCTGTGTTAAGCTGATGGATTTTGGAAGAACAGTTTGCCTATGCTTGTTGTGCTGGGGGTTTTTTATGTCTTTTTTTTTTTTTTCCTCCCTGATGATGTCAAAATGGAAGAGCAAGTCACAAGCACGTGGCCCTTTTGGCATAGCGCTTGGCTCCAAGTGTCAACGGCGTACTCCAGGCTATCTCTGTTGGGGGTCTGCCTGAGAGAAGTGGCTGCATTTAAAATTCTCGTTAGGGAAAGTGACGGAGGGCTTTGCTGCAAGCTGCCCTTTCTCCTTTAGAGTGAGCCTGGGAAGGAGAGGGCTTCTGAGAAGTTGTCAGCACTTGATAGCTGTACAGAAACCTCTGTGTGCCGGATCACTGGAGCAACGCTGAAAGGAGAAAGTGAGAATAATCTAGAGCCCTGCCTGTTCAAACAGCACCTGCTAAACTTGCTGAAACGTAGGTAGTACCAAACATGTCTGATGAATCGCGTCTTGTCCATGGTATCAGATGGGAGTTGAATATTGCATAGATATCAGATTTATTAAGAGCTCTTTTCTTGTTCAGTGAATATTAAAGAATCATTCCTCTTGTGCCGAACAAAGGATAAACTGTTGATAACGGTCTTCCTGAATCCAAGGATATAAGGACTGTATTTTGAAAGGTGGTGTTTCCTAAGAAACAGATCAGTTGAGAGAATAACATTTTTTTTTTCTAATTCCTCTTCAGTGAGGAAATGCAGAGTTATTAGCTGAGCATTTTTTAAAAAGATACTTCTTAAGAGTCATCATAGTTCATTTCTCTAGCCACTTAAAAGTACCTAGTGGAGATTTATGTAGGTCTTTAAAAAAAATTTATGTACTTTTTAAAGGAGTCAGAATCAGAAGTTTATTTTTGATAGTCGTGATGTACTGGCTGACTGGTGTGTTCTGGTCCAGTGCTTTAATATGTGTATCACTGTGCTATCCCAGTAAGCGATCATACTTTCATCACTAGCTCTGTCTCTTTATATTCATACAATAGACAATAATCAACAATACATATTTCTCAACTTTGCAGTTAATGCTTAAATAATCTAGTGGGGTATTTCTACTTGTCATTCCTTTTCCTTGTATGAGAAGAACAATATACTTTGCAAGCGAGCCCATTTAAATTGAAATGAATCTGTCCTCTGTTTCCAGCACTAGTCTGTATCTAGATGGAGCCTTTACATATTGACATACGCCTGAGATTAGAAAATATGACACGATGTTATTAGGTTTACATCTCTACAGCTAGATCTGGCACTCTAAAGCAGAGGTCTTTCTTCTTTGCTATGTATGAAGAATAAAATATATAATAACTCTTCAGCAAAAAAAAAAAGTATTTCTGGAGAATTTAGAAATGCATTAATTTACTTGAGCTAAAAATAATGTAATTGTAAATAGGGGCCATTTAAGCTATTTAGAAGATGAGTCAGACTGCTGGTTCCAAGCGTTGTCTAACAAAATTACCTAGCTCAAACTGAGAAACATTTTCTAAAGTTAGTAGTCTTTATTGTGTGTTCTTCTTGTGTGATGGGAAAAATTCCTCAGTAGAAGGTAAAGAAGTGCTTTACCTCAGAGTTTGAAGGAGCAGTTAGTTCTTTTCTTAAAAATAGCTGTCCTTTCATGTGGTTTCCACATGCCGCAGTAATCCTGCTGTCACCTACTGCTCTGCCATAAAAGGAGGAGGTTTTTTTTTCTTTTTTTTTTTTTAAACCATGGTGCGATGATTTCAGTCTTGGTACAACTGGAAGATCTCCTAACTGCTTTTTAACCAGGTTAGGTGTTTAAATCTGCACCGAAAGAGCTGGTGGTGGCGGGGCGGCCGCAGGCTGTGCGGTGCAGATGGGGGGCTGTCCTCCTGGGGAGCACCGGAGCCTTCAGAGCTGCTGCTACCCCTGAGGTGGGCTGTACCAGGCTCTACTCCTGCGCTCTGTGGTGGGAGTGGGGCTAGGGTGGGTTGTCAGCATTTCGTATGCTGTCTAATCTCTCCCTGAAGGCTTCAGTGCTGCTCTGCTCGCCTTTGAGTCCGTTGCTGTGCCGTGCTCTACCGTGGAGCATCTTACACCTTAGTGAGAGGCTGGTCTGGGAGAGGTTAAAAGATGGGCACCTGGGCTGGCTGGAGAACAGACCCCAGTTCCGCATCATCCGTTTCCTCACTGAAACGTGAGCTGTAGGACCTAGAAAACAAACGCACTTCTCATTCTTTCGATTTGGTGATTTTCATTTGTGCAGACCTCAAAATGAAAAGCCTGCAGAGCGGCATGTGAAGCCTGCCCGCATTCCCTTCCAGCCCGTATTCCCACAGGCCTTTGGTGGCTTTTTTTTTTTTTGTGTGTGATAGAGTAACTTAAAGCCTGGTTTTACCATGTCTACAGACAAATAAGGATGCATACACAACATCTTATTTACTAAGGCCCCTTTCTGAAAAACTGAGTTGATGAAAATATTTTCATTTTGAAAAAATATGCAATAGTTCAATATTTTCTTGAACTAGCATTGAGTTTAAAACTGGCTGGAGAGTGAGGCATGAGCTTATTTAGGTTTGAGGAAACTACAGTACTGAGTGCCTGTAGTGGAAATGGTCCCAGTGGAGGATTTCAGTGTTAGGAGTGAAGTCAAGATATTAAGCATGTTTGTGCTGCCATGGAGATATGGGTGGGATGGTGTTATCTATTCTGGATTCACCTTCTGTAGTATGTAAATGCAGCTACTCCGCATTTTTGTTACTTCCATTAATTTTGTGTTTGGCTAGGCTTTGTGTGTCAGTATAAAACCAGTGAAATGATGGTTTTGTTTCAATTGCTGTCGCTTTAGGAAAATATTTCTGCATTTAAAAAAAAAAAAAGGCTAAATTGGCATAGGAGTAGGAAGAATTATTAAGTAGAGAAACAGGATAAGGAAATATTGGTAATTTGGTCCTAAGGTTTGAGTGGTTTTTGTACAAAATGGTTGGGTAGCCTTCATTTCTTCCTGTTTTTTTTTTTAATATCTAAATGCACTAATAAAATCACGACAGTTGACTGTATGAACAAGGAGATAAACACTGTGAAATATATACTTATAATTCTATTTAAAGATAAAAATGAAATCTTATTTACTAAGGCCCCTTTCTGAAAAACTGAGTTGATGAAAATATTTTCATTTTGAAAAAACATGCAATAGTTCTTGAAAACATGCAATATTTTCTTGAAATAACATTGAGTTTAAAACTGGCTGGAGAGTGAGGCATGAGCTTATTTAGGTTTGAGGAAACTACAGTAAGTTTACAAGAAAATCATAAACTTACTGTTGAACTTAGAGGAAAAATCAGCTCGTTGAGTGGTGGCAGGCTGCTGGACTTACGCCTGAGGTGTGAGCATTTGGCAAAGACAGTCTGCTCATACAGAGGGAATATTTTCTTTCCATTTACTTCAGTATAGTAGCTATTCCATTCAAAATTAAAAGCAAATTGGAAGAGAAGACAGGAGAGCTTGTTTTTCATCTTCTGGCATAAGACAGCAGCGGGTGTAGTAGGTGAAGATATACTAATTCTAGTCACTGCGGGGCATAGTCACCAACAGAGTCAATCACGCTCACTAAATATAAATAGAATTTCTGGTGAAGTGCTGGAGTTATTGAGGATAATAATTAATTTCAAATGAAAATATCTTGCAGGTCACTAACAGGAGAATTTTTTTTTTCTTAAGGAAAATAACTAAGCATAAATATGAAGCAAGCTTGATTTTTTTTTTTATTGATGTAAATGGTGATTAAAACTGTTGATTTTAAGTCCCTTGATTTAAATAATCTTAATGTGATCAAGGTAAAAGTCTATGAAGGGTGTTTCCTTTTTATTTATTTATATAAGTATTGGAAAAAAAATGACTTAGGGCTATAGATAAGCACTATTTCTTTCATCGTCTTTAGCTGCCTTTTATCCTCTCCCCTTTGAAGTTAGAGACCCCATTCGATGGGTCTAGAGATGTGTATCTTAAAGTCTGCATTTTGTAATTGCTTGTGGAAGCTTGTGAACTTACTGGTATTAAAAATAGGGTAGAAGTTAAGGATCTGTACAAATATTTGAAGGTTATGAACATAATTTCTCTTTGCTTAGAAAGAAATTTTTCTGTTGGGCAACAGAGTGGTGAGTCTGGTGTCCAAGTTTTCATCGGAGGAATGAACACTTTTTCTGTGTGGGGGTTTTTTCCTTCACTTCCCCTTTGTCAATAAAGAACTGTTTTTGTTTAGTACCATTTTATCCATGATTTTCAATTAACGGTGTATTTTCTCTTGAATGGCTGTTTAATTTTTCCGTAGTTCAAGAACAGATAAATATAAAGCGACAGTTTATAAGAAAACTTTTCTTTAAAAACAGAGGATTAAAAAATTGGATTCTCCCAACAAAACCCCTAGATGGTCTCTTTTTCTGTCTTCTCCTTTGCTCTCTCTTCCTTCCTTTTACAACCTAAAAGGTCAGACAAAATCAAACCCTCCCTCACCTCCAAATGAGAAGAGAAAACCTATACACCTTGATTTCTGAACCTGTTGCCTTGCCGCATGCTGGTAGACCTGTCCATGCAGTGGGGATGAATATCAAGACCCTAGTTTTAGCAAAATATTTAAATGTGTGGTTACATTCATTCCTACTAAGGCCAATACTAAGGTCTAGATTTTTTTTTTTTTGAATAAAAAGCACTTTCCTGTATTGGGGTATGGGATGCAAAGTATCTGACATTAGTCATAGCTGGTAGATGAATGGGTACTCTGTCCAGCCATTATATTTCTGATACTCTACTGATAGCGAATGTGATTCTAACAGTTTGATTCATACTTGGGTATTTTGCACACCCCAAAGAAGGGAGCAAGGTAGTCATTCAAAAGAAAGAGTGCTGAAAAGAATTTTGTTTTGTATAGAGACAGCAGTAAGTTTGAAGGCTGGTAAACCTGATGTTGTTAATAATTAGGCCTATTCTTCTGTGCAAGTCTAGATACTGTTAAAATGTTTCAATGCTGCTGAAATGATAAAAATATTTGTTGCTGGCAAGTTAAACTGAAAACATCAAGTTGCCTTTTAGGTGTCAAATTGTTCCTCCATAGATTTTTCTTTATCACAAAGAAGAAGTGAAAACCAGAATAGGTTTAATGAAGCACATGATAATCTACCAAGCAGTCCTGCTTCTTGTGTCTCTATTATACGGGTATCGCCTGTGATGAATATGGATTCAAAATGCGGTGCAGTGTCATACCCAGGACCTGTGCTTTCCGTGTGGAAGGGTTTCCCCTCTGTATTAGCAAGGAAGATGACTATATTTCGTAGTTACTAGTTGTTGCTTTGGGCTCTTGGCAAAGTATCAGGGTAGCTTCTGCTCGGGTGATGTTTGGATGTGTGTGTTTTGCGAGAAAATATTTTGGCACCATTTTATGTGTGGTTCGGTCCAGCGGAAGAGCGTGTGGGATGTGTAGTCTTCAAATGGAAATGCTGTAGGAGTATTTATTTTAATCAGTTTTTAAACATGCATCATGGCACGGCTAAAAATACCTGCCTACTTCGGTAGAGTGAAGAAAAGCGCTGTAAATACAAAAGTAGGTGGTGTGAATGGCTGAGAACTGGGTAGTGTTTGCTGTAAGCTTCTAGGGGCTGTTTTTTTGAGAAAGAATAAAAGTTGCATGTGAACAACGGGCTGTAGAACTTATTTTTTATTGATATGTTTATAAACAGCTGGATTTGGAATGTAAAAAGGTAATGAACCAACACTGTTTTATTCATTACCTTGGGTAAGGTCAGGAGCACTAACTGCAGCGTTCAGATCTGACTCATTCTGTTTGGCTGTGCTGAAGATGATGAAACTACAAAGGCAGTTTTAAAACATGTGGCTACAAATAACTTGTCAGTGTTTGATGATGCAGCGTCCACATAAATCTCTACATCTGGAATGTGTGAACCCATGAGTATCTCCTGTTAATTATGCTGTTTGACATTTCCAAAGCTAAATAAGAATGATGGTTAGTTATGAATCCTATCTTGCCATGCTGAAATGCCAGGCTCTGTTTTATTGCGATAGAGATTAAGGCCAGTAGAGTGGTAGTTATTCTCAGCATCAGAATTTTTGCTACTGTCAAACTGCTGATGCAGCATTTGCTTAATATAAATGAACCTTTGCACCTTTATAAAGTGCTTTAAATCTAGAAAAATTTATGCCTTATCAAAAGGTTAATCCTGACAAATTATGGTGAATTATCTCCTGTCTGTGCAGTGCAGGTGCAGTGAAACTAATTCTCTGCCGTACAGTCCAGTGCCTATTTCAGAAGATTGGAGAGCATCGTTACAGGTGCTAGCAGCACTGGGGTGGCTGGCAGGAACAGCTGAGGGCCGATCTCACAGCGCTTTTGCTGGGTCAAGTCTTTGACTACCAGTTATGCATGGGGTAACAAGCTTCATTTCTGCTGCTCAGCGTTTTGGGTGGACTGTATACCAGCCTTGTTCCTGCAAAGTATGTAAAATACATGCCTAAATACCGTCAAACTTCAGTGGTGTGAAAATGGATCGGGGCCTCAGGTTGTGGTGTGTGGTGTTTTTTTCTATGGGTGGGTGTTCGTTTGTTTTGTGGGTGTTCTTTTTGTGTTTCTTTTTTTAATTTTTTTTTATTTTTTATTTATTTATTTTTTTAGGATTGCATCCACTTTTTGTCTGAGGTGCTGCATTCTTCGTCCCACTGTTAATGCAGTGTGGGGGGGGAAAAAGTACCGTCTGAAGCGGTGAGTGCTGGGTAACCTTCCACCACCACGAAAAAAATCCAGTTTCAGACATTGGAGCACTTCGTGCTTAACCAACCTCATAGCTCAGATTTAAGGAAATTCATAAGCTCCAATATCTGTCACTTCCCTTTATTTCTGTTTTGACTGAGAAATACGAAGAAGTGTAACTGAAAACTATTTTTTTTTTTTAATCACAGCATAAAGGTATGCGGAGGTGCAGGCTCGTACCTGAAAAACTACTGCATCTGCATGAACATTTTGTAATTTCTATTACGACATATAGAATAAAGTATTTGTGTAAGAACATGATGGGGTACATCACATTGAGGTAAACCTCTGAACATCGTTGTTTTTATGGTAGCTCCCACGTAGCTATAGGGCTTCTGTGCAGGATGCTGTGCTTCCTCCCTGTCACGTAAGCAGCTGCTGAGCTCCTGGGCAACGAAACGGGTTAACAAGTGAAGTACCTTTCACCTGGGCACTGTCCTGCATCTTATGCTGACAAGCACTAAATAACCCTTAAACAAGGATACCTACTCAAGAGCATTGTAACACAGGATTTTTTGGTCTTATTTGTTAATAACACCTTTTGCAAGTGTGAGACCTACTTGTTGTATAGCTTGAAAATGCAGGCATTTGCTGTCAGAGAACTACCTTTCTCTCCCCCCCACCCCCCCACCTCCCCCCCTTTTTGAGGCAAGAAAGATGCACGGAAGAGTCAAGTTGATGTGTTTTGACCAAAGTTTTGTTTTAACATCTTGCAGTCTACAGGACCCAGAGTTTGCTCAGCACAGGTCTGCAATACTGGACCACGTAAACTGAGCTGTGGCTTCTGTTTTCCCCTAAAATAGGCCCTTTTGAAGTGTATGATGGGTTCGCTGCTCTCTTTCACTACAGAAGCAGTCAGCCCCCCGTTTCCCGCCGTCCCTGGGAGTGCCTTACCCACCCACTCACCCAGTTTGTTTCTGTGGCTGGCGTGGTTTTGCTGAGGTGGTGGCAGCCCGCAGGAGGGAGATCGAAAGGCAGCCCCTGCCATGGCGCAGGCCTGTGCTTGCGGGGCCAAGGCTATTGTGAACTCCTCCTCTCCTTAAGCCAGCAACTGTTTATATATGTTATATATTTATATATTTTTATTAAACAACTGTTTCAGCTTTTTACTCCCTGCTGGTAATGTCTCCCTTCTCTTTGGCAGTACCTTTTTTCCCTTTCCTCTTGATTGAAGTCCTTGCTTTAACCTTCTATTGTATCCACCCAATTCCATAAATTCTTCTTCTGAATTCCTATTTCTTCCCCACAAAAAGCGCCTTATTCTCAGAGGGGAGTGTGTTTTTGCCTGGCCTCTGGACAGCTGTTCTATTCAAAACCTCTCCCCCGGAGTAAGAGGCATCCCACAATTCATTGCTTTTTTTCTTTGCCATGGTAAAATCTAAAAGAATGTTTAACAAAGGCCTACAATTTGTGAGGGGGGTGGGAAACGTGAGTGTAACTTAATAGTTTCAGAAAACTGCTGAATAATATAACCCTTTGAAGAACCTTTTGGAAAGCTTTATCCCTGTTCATAACCAGCTGATAAAGCAATAAACTTGCAGAATTTGATACAAACATCTTATCTGGACCTCAGTGGCGAGTCATGGATTTTAATTATTTAATACTCCAAAGAATCCTTTTTTATTTGGCCCATGCAAGGTGGCATGAAATCAAAGCACATATTACATGTTTAGGGTTGATAGCAGGTAGGTGTTTAGTGGATTGTACTGTGTATTGAAGATTTTGGAGTCAGTAATGCCATGCAAATGCAAAGTGAGGGCAACACGTTTGTAAAAAGTGTGGGGTTTTTAGTTGCATTTATTCCTTAAAGCCGTTACTTTTTCTTTTAAGGATTTGTGCGTGGTTGATAAACACTGTTTTGATCATGGGAAGCATTTGTTGTATGGATTTAGATAAAAATCCGAACAAATTTATAACAGAATGGTGTGCTGAAATTGGTATTTTAAAGGAATGCAATCAAGTTAAAATTAGTTTTGTCTCTGTTTATGTAACAAGGCATTTTAACCTCCTCTCACTTGCAGTGTAGCTGCTATCCCAAAGAAAGATGAGGAATAAAAGAAGACTTTATTCCAAATTTTTTGCTAGTTTAATGGGTGCCTTTGACAGCCTTTCCTGCACACTGGGTCCTGCTGTGTTCTCACAGTGGTCACTTGCTTTGTTTTTTGTCTGAGAGGCCTTTTCGCGGCGGCGGCTGGGAGCCTAGTGAAAAATGCCCCTGGTTTTGAATGTATTTGATTTCAAGTGCGAACTTGCCTTACTGCTGCTCTCTGGGTCAAATTATATGGGGGATGAGACTGCCATTTTGAAATGCTAGTGCTCCTCAGTTCGCAGTGGCCGCGCTCCCAGCCCCGTGCCGTGGCACACGCACGTACAAATACACTTCAGTTGATGTGAAAATCTTGGCGTGCGGCAGCTGCTCAGTCCCTTGCCTTACGCACCTGAAGAGCCCGCTCCCCGTTTCACGAGGTATTTCTTACCCTTGCACATGCACCCAACGTATTTAGTTCCTCTGCGGATGCCTGGCCTGAACCCTACGGATGTGCTTTAATACGCTAGGTTGCATCTCCGAAGGAGCCATTGCGCTGCCTTGCTCCAGCCGGTTGCTTACTGGGGGCGAGTGGGTGGACAAAGGATCCCCCCGGCCGGCCTGGGATGAGTGTGGCCATATGCATATGAAAGGGCCTTGAAATATGCATTTGCGCGAACCGTTGCCCCTTTGTCACCGATTCACATAATGAAGAGTCCCTAGGTATTCATTAACGCGCATCGTTTCATAAACATTTCTCGTGTAGAATTCTTAGCTGCTGCTACTATTTCCATGGAAAAAAGGATATGCTGAGAATCGTCCTTTTTTTTTTTTAAATTATTTTTTTTATTTTAAACAACCAGTTAACATATAGGAAAGCCTGAAGTCACAGTGGACATAATCATGCGAAATATTCATTGTGAAGTTATGCATACTTAAAATTGTCCTCTGGTGTTGTGGCAGTGATTATTTTTTCCACCGGTGATGAAGCAAGCGTTTCAATGAAAGCCAGACTTTTCTGGTCACGAGTCCTGTTTGTTTTGCTGATCTCTGGTGTATTTGCAGGTACACGGCTCGTATCACGTTATTTCTTTGAGTAAGCTTGTTCAGCAATTTTGCAAATCCAATCCAAGGTACCTTGTTTTCTTATTGCAAGGTAATATGAGAAACCATGTTTTAACTGTTGCTAAGGTTTTAAGTGTTAGAGCTCCATTCTGCGATGGTTACGTGGAGGCTTGCATTGTGTCAGTTGTAGCCTGAGGAGCTGCACCAGCAGCCTCTGTCTAGAGACTGAGAAGGAGCTTTGTGAAAGATGACATTTGACTACCAGATGCATTCAAAACCAGGGCTGCTGAGCATTACCCCATCTGCTTTGAGTATAGCAGCAGGGGTTTTTAATGCCTACGTACTCATTATATGGAGGGAGTGGCTACATGTTTAATACAGATCCTCATTAATTTTATGTAGTCCACTAGAGTTCTCTAGTGTAACTATGAAGAAATAAAACTCATAATGATCTTCTCTGTTCCCTCAGCTTGCACATGTTCCACAGGATCCTCACCGGGGTTTTCTGTCACTTTTTTTCTTTTAAGTTCTAATAGGAAGCCTTCAGGAATCACATGAATGTTATTGTACCTGTGCAACAAGGACTTGGATGGATATCAGGCAGGGGACTGGAGGCAACAGGCAACTCAGTGAAATTATATTCTTGCTGTGCTTCTTGAGAGTACACGGCCGGCTGGTGCCAGGTGGCCTGCTCCTAGAGTAGCAGGGGATGTGAAAAACGAGATCTTGCTTTCTGTGGCAAGCATCTATCCTCCTGGGCTTGCAGTCTCTGCAGGGCAGCTGTCTCTTCTCCAGTGAGTGCCAGATTTCCACGGTTTGAAGGAGTAGCCAGCAATAAGTTCCTCATACTCTTAGAGAGCTTTGGAAAAGTGTGTGAGCTGCCCCAAAGACTTGGTAGCAGCCTCTGACCATGCAAATGCAATTCTCACCACCTTGTTTTCTGACCGGTGCCAAAGTCTTTCAGGTCCCAGCATGTAGGCACTGGTCGTGCTGTAGCATGGCATTCGCATGCTTATGGTGTTAGTTGCTTCTAGAGTCACTGAAATGAAAGAAACAGCCGCAGAGCCTGATGCAAGAAGAGATGCGCTAGTGAATTTTCTAACATATTACAAATAGTAGTGAGAGTTTGAAACATAGCCAGAGACACTTTTCCATCTTCCCTTATTTTTAAAAGTTGTTTTTTTTTTCCTTTTGATTCAGAACTCCAGGATGTAGATCTTAAATATTGATTTAAAGTCCTAAATAATTTGTGTGATAGCTGAAGATCTTGTAGCCATTTATCACAGAATTTTTTCCCCCCTGTTGCTGAGTGCCTGTTGAGATTGCTGTCACAGAGGCAGCAAAATTATTTCTGCTGTGAAAGAGCTGGAGTTTGAAGCCTTTGGGTAGGACACCAGAGTCGGGTTGTGAATTCTTGTTTAATCTTCATTCATGACCTCTAATAGCAGCTGAGGAGGAGGAGGAGGGGCTTGCTGGCTCCCGGAGCTCACAGGACCAAGACCCATTCAGTGCTTCCCTATAAGATGCTGACTTGCTCTCATTTTGTGCATCTCCTGGCTTAGATGTATGAGGGTAGAATACCAATGTTGCAAAACCCAGGTACTGAAAAATTCCTGACTTCTTTTCACATCCCACTTTGGATAGTACCTGTAGTAGAAAGACTCATGGGTGTAGATTGGCAGGGCAAAAACTGTAGATTGCCAGCTTTTAAAGTGAGGTACAAAAAAAAAAGTTATCTTTATGTGCTGTTACATTAAAAATGCCATTGATAGTCATTATTTCCTGTAAGGTGAATCAATATAAAATCCAGGCAATTATTCTTCATCCTAGGACTTAGTGTTATGGTGCCCTTATTGCTAGTTTAATTTAATATGCCGAGGGTGAACCATGGTGAGGGTGGCAAGGACATGTGTTCTCTTCTGCTGTCTCAGCTACAGAGACAGCAGTCCTTGGGCAGGAGTGGGATGGGAGAGGATGGTGTCCTACCCCCTGGCAGAAAACTGCTGCAGCTTCCTTGTCACAGTCCTCATTTACTGCTATAAACCTCTTCCTCTCCTCTCGTTTATAGGGAGAGACAAGATTTCAGGCTTCATCTACTGAACGATCCAACTGATTTTTTTAGTAAGACAACTTATGTGAATAGTGCTGCTTGTCTGCAGATGTCACAAAATATATGATGAAAGTAAGAGAGGAAAAAAAACCCAGAGAAATAGCGTAAGTTGAAGTCTATTTACACAAAAGCGCTGTGCAAAGGTATTAAAGAGAATTGTACTGAAGCAACTTTTAAAGTGTTTAGCAGATGATGCAGGCTGTGATCTTTATCAGCCTTTATCAGGGGCTAACCTAAAAATCAGGCATAGTATAAGCTTACCCTAAGGTGTGCCTTTTGATTTCTGTGCATACTGTGGAATGGGTATTTACATTTCATCATTCCCTTGTTATTCCTTTGTTTATATCTACATTCCCTTGTTTTGTGAATATAGGTCACAACCATAGACTCTCTTGCATTGCTTTTAATCATGAAAAATTCATGATAAACCTTGAGAAAAATGTCTCCCTGTGTAGTGATTGTTATTGGCGATAAGCAAAAAAGGTACTTCGATGCCTTTTCTGGGGGGAGAAGATATCCTTCTATCTTGGGAGGAAAAGAAAACATTAGGTGAATTTTATAAGACCTTTATTGTGTCTGATGCCTTTAAATCTATGATGCTGGTTGGCTGGAGTGCAAGTCAGTCCATTAAAAAATGTCAAGTGTAATTTTGGAAAAGATATGTTTTAAAACAATACATGCATAAAAAATAGCATAAGGAATTTGCCTCTGGGCCACTGTGAGGGTGACACATTAATTGTCACAGATGAAGAGGTAGACCCCCCTCAGAGCTCATGATTTCACTTTCATGATTTATTAGTCTTGCCACTCATTAGAGGGGGACACGTGTGCTATTCTCATAGCATTTGAAAGATGGTCTGTCTTATCTAAATATTTTAGCAACAAACTTGTAAATGCCGAAGACCTACTGGTGCCTTCATATTACTTCTCCCAAAATGTGCTTTCATTTAATATTTAATTGAGCAGCAAGTACAGCTTGGGTTTTGGTTCTTTTTTTTTGTTTTGTTTTTAAAGAACAGTTGCTTTATGATAAATATTGATTTTTTTTTTTTTTCCTCTCTGTCAGGATATACTGAAATGCAGACTGTTAAACCAGTGGTTCTTGTATAGTACATAATAAATCATATCTTGTCTATTTTTTCCTTTATACTTCCTGTTCAGTCTGTTCAATTCAGCTCTGTAGTGAGATCAGCTAGATGCTGCTGTTGCAGCAGAAGCAAGACGGTGATGCTGTGGCAAGTACTCCCCTCCCCCCCGCAAGTGTTTATCGCAGCTCCGTTGGTTTCTCTGCCAGTATTCATCATGGTCTGCACACTCTATTTTTATTTTTTTTTTTTGGTGCACAAGCATGCTTTGCTTTTTAGCTGAAAAATTCCACTCTTGTCCTGATGGTGATGATGACCCTCAAGTGTGAGTTTATCTGCAGGAAGAACAAGTGATGTTGTACAAGGAACAGAAATGAAGGTCTTTCACATGGCCCTTCTCTCCAAGCCTTGAAAATCACTGCCTGGAGATATTTCCCTGCCTCCTGTGTAGGCATTTCAGTCCAAATTCTACCATTATAGCAGAATGCATTGACTTTTAGATCTACAGGGCACTAAGAAAACACAGCAGGATGACATAAGCATAAGAATCTGTCACTCAGGCATGGCTTTGGTCATCCTGCTGCTGCCTCCAAAACAAAACTTCCTGAGTTTTTCTTGTTTCAATAAGATGTTCTTGTTTGGTAATGTGCTCAATGGGGATGTCTTATGATTTTTTTTCACTCATAAGATCAGCTGTGACTGAAATGCTTTTATTAACTCTTTACACAAGTTCTTTCCCTTACATCATCAGAATTGGAGTCCATCGAGATGGTGATAGTTTTTCAGAAATTACTGACCTCTGAAAGGCATGTCGTACTAGCTTTGCTCCTTCTGAAGGCGCTGAAGTGCATCTGAAATATCCTTGTATATCATATATTGATTATTATATATACTGAATGACAATGCAATTCATCAGCTTCAGAAACAGAGCCTAAATTGTAAGATTTTTATAAAAAAAAGTCATGCCACGGATTCTAAATACCATCACCTGGTTTAGCTGGTGGTCTCGTGCCACTGCGAAAGTGTGGACATGTCTGGGCTTCTATGGCTGTGTGTGTGTGAAATACCTCATGAAAGCATTGCCCGGTTGAATTGCCAGCAGCAGCGCAGAAGATGATGTTGAGGGCTCTGCCTGCACCACTGTTCCTCTGCCCAGGGCCTGGGGAGAGCTTGTGAGGGTCTGCGGAAGAGGGGGAAGGCCCGACTGGGGGATGTGCCAGAGCCAGAGTGAAGAGGGCTGAGATGAGCTATCGTTTGCTACTGGGACAGCAAGAATGGGGAGGGCATAGGGGAGCAGCGTGCCTTTCAGAGCTTTGGAAAAGATGCGCCCAGAGAGTGCTTCCTGCAAGTGCCGCCTCCTTTTTATGCCTGAAGGTATTTGTGTATGTTTTCTAAAATGTTATCATTCTTGCCTTTAAAGAGGGCTCACAGTCTGTAGTAAGGAACTTGCCCACTCTTGGCTCTTGATGGGTACCCTGTGCATCCATCAGCCCCCCAGAAGGGAGAGGGGAAGGTGCTACAGGCTGAATATTCATCCTGGGGCTCGAGCTTGCCCCAGTCAAACTCTCTGCCTGTCTGTTTGTTAGTGATTCATTACTTCTCTTCAGTAGCCTTAATGTTGTGCGGGTGTTTGTACGGGGTGTGTGTGTATGGTTATTTAATGTCTTGCCTGTGTAAACTTCTCACCTCTTTGCCAGAGTCTATAAAGGAATGGTGCAACTTTTAATTAGTAATGCCTTCAAATAGTGAATATAAAAGCCATCAGGATTAGACTTTAAGACTATTTAATATTTTTGAGACCGTACCTGGAGAGTCAGACTTGCCTTCTCTTAGAAATTGCCTGCAAAACTGCATTGTCCTTGTGTTATTTCTAGGAGATATGGTTTTTTTTTTTAATTTTACATATTAGTCTTCTGATACAGGAAAGCCGTAACAATGGTTTTGTGCCTGGACGCGTGGAGAGTGGCAGACGCTGTAATTGTGTGTTTTCCTGATGGTGCAGCTTCCTGAAAAGGTGCCTACTCTGACATGGGCATATGGCTTGTGACCGACTGGCCAGTGATTTGATTTTAGTCCCTTCATTAATTTTCAAGGGTTTTTTAGGCATGAGTTTGTGGTTTCATCCTGCTTCAATTTTTTTTTTTTTCTAGTTGATTATGGTCGTTCATATCACATTATTTCAGTCACTCCTATTATTTTAGTGTAGTGTCTTTCTAGAAATTCTGATATCCTTCTGCTTCTTCAGATACATAAACTTAGCTTTATTTACCCCAAATCTGTAATACGATTCCACTTTATTTCTGCTTTTGTATGACTTTTAAATGTTTTGTCTAACTTTTTTTAATCAGATAAAACATAAATGAGTTTGGTTTATAAAACTTTATTTTTGAAAGGCTAGTATATTCCAGAAGCTTTCAAAAGATACTGTAAGGTGATACTAAAATTCTCCATTTCTAAAGCTGAAACTTTTTTCCTTTTTGCCAGCAATATAGTGACTGGATGGTGGACTTGGTGGCGTGCGTATTTTGCTATTGAACTAGAGTTTCCTTTCTTCTGTTTTCCAAGGATATTATTTTTTTTTTGCAGACTTTAACATGATTACTGTATTTCTTGATGTAAATTAATTGGAAATGATTCAGCGTCGCAAACACTGTCATAGCATAAGAATAGAAAAATAACTCCAGAAAACACCAAAAACCGTTTTAAACATAGTTAATGTAACCAGTTACCATTCACTTAATGGATGTAAGAGAACTTGCTTTCTCTAAAGCTGCTTTAAAATCCACGTTATTAATCTGTAAACCAGGCTGGGTCACATTGACAATTTAGAGGAGACTTTTTCATTGACTCTGTCAGGAAAAGCAGAAATATTTTGAAGATTATGAAGAAGGTGCCTCCAGTGTACAGCAAATTGAGATGTGCTTGCAAAATACCTTAAAAACATGAAACTGAATAAAAAAAATGAAATAAAATCTAGGCAATTTCAAAAAAGATTTAATGGCCAGAAAAGCCAAGCTGTTTTCATAAGTGTATGAAATACATTAGGTAACTAACTCTGCATCTAGCTAATGCTCTTACCACAATTGCATCTCAGGATGATACTAACCACTTCAGTTTACCTTGATTTCTAAGACAACATCACAAAATACAGCGCTTTGTGATATGTGAGCGCTTATGCTTTTAATAAGTCTTGCTTGTATTCTCCATTAGGTGTTACATTGAGTAGAACTGATTTTCTGCTACAAAGCATTTTCCAATCTAAATAGAACTCCTTAGTGGATGCCACATTTAGCAGAAAGTGTTTTCTAAGTTTTTAAAACAAATCTAAAGTACTTGTTTATGCATGGAACATATGTGTAGAGAGAATGTATTGCACCTTCCTTTTGACTTTGGTTTAATCTCAAGGTAGAGTTTTCACTGTAAGTGGCAAAAGGTGGTGACCCCTAACAGTGGCGGGGTTGACATGAGCTCCAGGTTGGTTTGTGCGTTTTGTGGCAGGTTGATGTAATGATAACTGAACTATTCAGGAAATCTGCTCTGGCCGAAGTGAGTAGGGCCCTGATCTTCACTTACGCTTAATTTCAGCGCTACATGTGTTTGGTTTTACTTCTCCGGAAACATTCTGTTAGTGAGCCTAAATCTTTTAAACCGGTAAACCCAAACTTGTTTGTGACCCTAGGTATTGTGATTTGTAGGCATCGGGAGTCCTTGTCACGGGCTAGGTTTGGCTAGAACTTTGCAAACTTAAAGGTAACTTGCCCTACAGAGTTTACAGTGTAAATATTGTTGCTGCATTTGCAACTGCTTGGGAGCTTGCCAGGAAGGGGTTGGTTATTCTGTGTTTATGCAGAGGGGCTTCTCATAGGGTCTAGCTTTTTGCCAATACCTTACTCCACTCACAAACACTTCTGTGCAAGCCAGAGTTACTGTAGCAACGCCCCTCTCGCCTCACCCCCCCTTTTTTTTTTTCCCCCCAGAAACCAACCAGCACACAATTAATAATGCAAAAGCCTAATCAAAATTAGTGATTATTTTTAACTTTCTGCTGTGTATTTGTTTGGGCTTTTTTTTTTGTTGTTTTGTTTTGCTAGTTTGTTTGTTTGTCTCTTTTTGTCTGTTGCAAAGCCCAGAAATAGCTTGTGAAGCGGTGCTCTCAAACATCTGCATGAAGCATAAAGCCTTGCTGCCTCCTAAGTTGTGGGGTGCCACAGTTTCCCAGTTTGCAGCAGGGTGGCTGTACTGCCGAGGCGGCTGGACCTGCAGCGCATCATGGGGTGGGCTGGGCTGGCATGGCTTATTTCTTAGCCATTCCCAGTGCTTTCTCTGACTTAGAACAGCCATGGGATTTGCGGTCCCTCGTCCTTTTGATTTTTCCAGTGCTGTTCTCTTTTTCTGCAGCTTCAGGAGGAGAGGGTCTCGGTTTCAGGCTTGGGGAGAGCTGACAGAAGTTTGCAGGGAAGCAGCAGCACAGGTCTTATGTCCATCACAGTTGCTGCAATGAGGCGTGTGTGTGGTGGGTATTTGTGACACTTAAACTTCTGTCTTAAGCTGGAAACAGAGACCAAAATACTAGTTTTCTATCTAAAAGTACATGTGCTTATCTGTTCTGCTTCTGGTCATCTGAGTGGATGATACACAGTTATACAGCTTCCATTTGAAGATATGACAGATCATGTTTATATTACTAATGGAAATAAAATTACGACATATCTCTTCAGAGGATTTTGTGAGCTCTTTTCTCAAGGGGGTGAGAGAAGTCTTTGTGTTACGGGAACTCCA
The DNA here is from genome assembly GCA_013400875.1 of Anhinga rufa. Classification (NCBI taxonomy): domain Eukaryota; kingdom Metazoa; phylum Chordata; class Aves; order Suliformes; family Anhingidae; genus Anhinga; species Anhinga rufa. Next base: position 14,296 of record VZTV01091423.1, on the reverse strand, counting down.
CAATAGTTCCAGTTCATCACTGGCAGCAGTGCTTTTCATAGTGTTAGAGGATAACAGATAGCATTCTATGGAAACAATGCTTTTTTTGTTTTTATCTTTAAAAATAGAGTAAGAGGATTTAACATGTGGGGGGAAAAAAATCTCTGTATAAACAAGGTGAAGTAGCCTGTGTTATCCCAAGAATCAGTATTTGTTTTAGAGCACTTGCTGTTGCCCATTTTGTATTCTAGCTACATGTTGGGAAAGGCCTGCAGACTGGGGAACCACATGGTGGAAATGTTTTAAGCCCTGGCTGTTTGTTCAGCTGAAATTTCTCTTTTGCAAAGGTAGAGAATATATTTCTTTTCATGAAACACAACTGAATCTTTAAACTGATCATTAGCCTTAGTAGGTAAATAAAGCCATGCATATATGTAGCACATAAAGAACAAATAGGATACAAGGATTAGTTTGATTATGCCATCGCTTCTCTTGCTGCTACCCAGCTTGTTTGTGACCCATTTTTAAAGACTGAGCTGCTAGAACAGTTGTCATAAAAGTGAGAACTTTACCTTTTCTTCTAGAAGTATGATAATAAACTTTTCTTGTGGCGTAAAACACCTGTTCCCTTCAGCATGTTTTTTTAGAAGGACCATTGTCTAAAATGTCAAGGTTATGGGGCAAGAGGAGAGGATGTGAGAGGAATGGGGAGGCAAGATGGGGTGTGAGGTGAAGGCAGTAAGTTTCTGAACTAAGAAACCCTAAATTCTGCTGTGAAGGCGTGGAGGGCCAGTACCTTTGTCTAATATGGGCCGTAAGTGGGGACTGAGTCTTCAGTTCTATTTAATCTCTCTTTCTCTGGGGACGAGTTCACTAAGACTGGTATAAAAACTATTTCAAAACTTCATATTTCATCTTGGATCATAGGTGTTTTATGTACACTAAGCGTGTTTTGAAAGGGCTCTCCTGCAGATGCGGAGGCAAGAGCTGAGGAACAGAGCAAGCACATTACATTCCCGTACAGGTTTTGCATCCCTTGCTGCAAGCTTGGATCTGAATGTTTGTACCTAGAGAGTAGAAATTATATGGATGGCATTTGTTTTTGCTTTGAGACTTGGCTGCACTTTATTCAGCTTGTTTTCTACCTCTGCTCTTGATTTCTGGACCAAACACAGTGCCAGCGTTAACCAGTCTGAATTCTTACATATTCTGTTTCCCATTATAATTTCTGCCTTTCAAATACCTTTGCTTCCTTTGCAAAGCCAATCAGTGCAAAGCTATTTTTATTGAAAAATAACAATGATGCTCAACAGATAATACAGACGTACATTCCTATGAGAGGCTGCACTTGTGGTACAAAGGCCTTCGCAGATGACAAATATTCTTTTTTTTCTTTTTCCCCAAGCATGCTTTTGTTTTCACATTCTGTTTTGCCAAACAGCTGGCACTCTAGTTTCAACGTAGTGTAAGCTACGCCTTAAATTTCCAAATATTTGATGGTGTTTCCTATCTTGACTGTGGTGTGCTGCAGCCTTTCATATTGACAGCTCACTGTTTCATCTAAATTAATGGGGGAAACCTACATACTTTGGCAACTCAGAAAAAGGTAAATTGTGTTTTGACAGTTGTAGAGACTTTGAGAGATACTTTGGAGCGTGGTGAATTTCAATGACTGAGATGGCTAAGGCAGCTCATACATACCTCGGCTGATTGCTTCAGACTATCTACCTGTAGCCCTTGGAATACAACTTTATTGGTTTGCAGTTATCTGTTATTTTAAAGTTGCCTCTGCAACTCCAAGTGCAACATGCAAACTGAGGTTTTCTGTCTGAAGAAGTAGAAAAGTTGCTTATATCACCCTAAAGTTAAATGAGTAACTTTAGCTCTTTGTATGATTTTGCAGCCTTTCCTGATTGTGAGTCTGCATGCATATTGTGTCTGTGTGTAATTGGAAGCATCAGAGTTATGGTCTTGTTTCTCTTCAGATACACGACTGCTGTGGCAACTTTTATATTACTGATTTTAAAATCAGTATCTTGAGGTTTTGTTGTATTAGAGGAAAGGTGGTTGACTCATGGGGGGTGATGTATCTAGTGAAAACCTAGTGTATTGCCATCCTGCTGTTAACATAGTCTGCTATTTTTATATTTTCCACATGTTACTGCTTGAAAAAGACACTAATTCATTACTTATTTTTTTTCTCAGTACCATAAAGGAGCATTTCCATTTTTCATGGTCCAGTTAATGAAGGAAACACATTCTTTCCCACTAAAAGAATTGCTAAATATCCCTAGTGGCCTAATATCAGGCCAGGATGCTTAGCTGACTATGAGAGTAGGGGAGAACTTGTCACTCCTATTTGAAAATTCAAGTTTGAGCATCGGCAATCATCTCTGTGGAGGTCCCAAAAGATGCTGCCAAGCTTTTTGTTTGCTAAACTTTTCTGTAGCCATATTGCACAGTGAAGAGGTACTTATGATTTCTTAAAAATAAATATGTAAGCCCATATAATATATGTGATTTCTAGTTAAAAAGAAAAAAAAAATCATATATTCTTCTAAGCCTCAAAACAAAAAGGCTGGTGCTCCTAACTGGAAAATGAAGGCAGAGTGAAAATTAGACCAGCTCCCAGTAGTTTGCTCATGCTTTACCAACTGGTTTCTTTTTAACATCTTTAAATTTAAAGTGTGAACATATTTTATTTAACAACGTGTGACAGAAGGCATAGGCTTTTCTTTCCGTTTTCTAGCAACCCACACTTTTCATATGCTAGTGGATATTAGTAGGAAGTGTGGTTTCCATCGTAATAATCCCCAGCAGTGTTTGAGGGGAGGAGGGAAGAAAGGATCCAGATTTTTGTATTCCATTTTAGTTGAGGTACTGAATATTTAGTTTTCCTTCTTGTGTTTGGCTTAAAATGAATGTCGTTTTTTCAATTCATCAAAGTATCTTTGAATTTATCCCATAATGATCCATAGTGGATGCAGTGCTCTGCAGCTGAAGTTACAAGGTGCAGTCATTCGTTGCCATATTAACGTTTCAGTTTGGCTCAGGAGCTCAGTTTTGGAGCGCGGTCGGGGCACTGGGAGTCAGGGCTGATCATGCCCACGTTGGTCCATGTTGCGGGGCAATCCTGAGAGCACAAATTGGATTCAGTTCAGATAACACCAAGCCAGAAGATTCACACCCAGAGCGTGCTTACAGCACTTGACCTCCTGGCCCACTCTCCGTCATGGGGACAGATTGGAGCTAATCTGAAATAAAACTTCTGAAACGTGCATTGTGCAAAGGCTGAGTCGTTAATACCAGCTGTATTGCTCTACTCATCCGCTTCGAGTAGGCAGCCTGACATGATGACGTAGGTGTAGCCAGGAGGTTTCTGAGTGGCCTAGAAATAGAGTAAGAGGAGTGGTATAGACTGGGATTTCTTCTCTAGCTTGGATGAACTCTCTGGAAAAGTTTTTTGTTTCTAGACTTTATGGAGATTTTTGTCAAGTTGTATCAGTGCCTCACTTGGAATACTACTTTGGTTTTGAGTAACAGTACTTAAATTAAACCACGCTTTTATTATATTTGAAATCACTAGATTGTGAGGTTTCTGGAGCTCCTCTCAGTGCATTTTGGCAGCTGCCAGCTGCCTTATTTTCTGTGGTGGTGGATACATGTGTTTCAGTTCTGACTTTTTTTTAAGATCCTCACGAAATTGAGCGGTTTAAAATTTAACACCATAGCCGCTACAGTAATGCGGATAAAGCACCAGATATTCATTATTAATAACCACTTAAGCATAGTTAACATTTCTCTTGCTTTTGTATCAGGTAAGACTGTCATGCAAAGCCTGGCTTGAATACTTTCTTATATCACCTGTTTCAAAGCCTTCTGGTTATGAGCTTTGCTTTTTCTTGGTCTTGTGACTCCAGATACCATTATAAACAAGAGTACTTCTGTTAGGCTCATGAACCCGGTCATAACTGTTGTGACCTTACTTGGGGGTCATGAACCCTTGTTTGGGGCTTGCTGTATTAGAACAATATGAAAGAGTTGTTTTATGCTAATGCATTAGAAGGCAAATGCAAATAACTGTTAAGAAAGCAGTGAAAGAGATTAATCATGCAGAGGGCTGTTGTCTTCCAAAGTAAAAATGAAAAAAAATAAAATAAAATAGAGGTAGCTTCTACATGCTCAGTGTCTTAGGAATAATTTCTGTTCCATTCCCCATTGATTATGTACCCCTTATTTAAAACAAAATACCAAGAACTCACCCATCTTAAACATATCTATGAAAATACATAAGAATCAACCAGCATTAATTTAATGCAAATGCTTGTATTTTCTTGGGAAAGTAAAAGAAAGGCTTTGAAATGAACATCATGTGACAAACCATTCCCCCTCACTCTTGCCCAACTCCACTAGCCTTTCAAAGACAGAGATGCTATCTCACATTGAGAACTTGTGTGTCAAAGTTCAGCCTGGAAAGACTTGTTTTATAGCCCTTAGACCAGTGGTTTGTAATGAAGATAGGGATGACATTGCCTTTTTAATGTCACAAGTGTAATCCTTCTGTCTTGTTGAAGGAAGAAACTTGAGTATATTGTTCTAACATCTAATTTCCTTCACCATTTTCATACCACAGTAGGGATTCAGTAAGTCCATCTCTCTTGGTCTGCAGGTGTAGTTCAGCCCTGTTCTGGTTTAATTTATGCTACATGTGGTCAGTTGTTTGTGTGTGTGTTTGTTTTTTGTTTTTTTAATTAATGAAGCTTTGTTACTTGAGAAAGGTGGCTGTGTCATTGTCTAGGGAAAAACTGTTCTTCTGAAACAGAAGAATTGGCACTGATTCAGGTTGGTGATGCTGCCTGTGTTATGTCATCTCTCCAGTCTTAAAAGTGGTTTGAGGCTTCTAGCTAGTGAAACCTAGAAGTTAAGGATCGCAAACTGTAATGTTGAAAATACAAAGGGCCTTTTTAGCTCTTCGTGACTCTAAATGCCTTACTGAGATGGCAGCGTTTTTAAGGAGGCAAAGAAGCCATATCTACCTCATACCTGGCCATATAATATTTGCAGACAGCCTAGGATAGTGTCCTTTCTGTTTTTACTAATAGGCGTCCTTGTGATCTACAGATAAGCAGAATTCACACCATTCAGACATGACTTGGTTGATAGGAAGTGTGGCTGAATCCCAGTTAACAACAGTCTGTCCTCTGTGAAGACAGCTTCCAGGCCCTCTGGATGGCAAACAAAATGCAGGATGGAGGTCTGCAGTTCTGTGAGCACACCTGAGACTCCCGGATTATGTACTTGTCTGTTAGTGACACTGCTGGGCAGGCTTTGCTTTACCTCTTACAGATGTGGATGAAGACCCATGCTTCCTTTCCAGAGGTGCAGGCAACTCTGTTCTGTCACTCTGCTCCCAACTGTACCCTTGGACCGACAAAGTATGTTAGAACAAAGGGCAAGGAGTGCACCCCCATCCTTGGTCATTACACTTGATAGCTTGGGTGCAGGTTGGTTGACTGCCATCAATAGTGGCTGAACGCTGTTGAGTGAAGCAATGAAATCCATCCCATGAAAGCAGAAGAGGCTTTGTAAGAAGCAGCTCAGGACAATGCCGAGAGACTCTGGTTCCAAAGATCTCTGACTGTATGTTGCATGGATGCAGGGCTAGTATCTTTTAACTCTCGTGAGGATCACCCTTGTCAGTAACATCTGTTGCATTGCTGTAGCTTCTCTTCAGTCTCTCATAATATTCAGTGATATTGGTGTTCATCAAGGGTCATCTTTGTGGTTGTAACTCTGTTAAAGATATGATTCTCAGATGAGACCTCTCCTTCATCCTTTTGTAACTTGGTAGTCTTCTCCAAGCCAACTGTTGCAGTGCATATGCCCTTTTGTCGCTGTAGTCTCACCACAGAGATCCATCAAGTGCCAGGCCCACTGGCTGGTGCTGGTTTGCTTTGTACCTTTTCTCTAAGGACAAGGTCAGGCTGAAGACGTATCTTAAATTCCTCTGAGGATGACCTTAGGACCTACTCTGCTGCGTGCAACTGGACGGCTATCTTGCTTTCCCAAGAGTAAATCTGGTTCTTCAGAGTTTTTCCTGTTACACACAGATTCCCGATCTGCTCTTTGGTCTTGCTTCAAACTCCTTAATAACTAAGGTCCAAGCAGACAGCATGTGGTCAGTAGCCAGGCACACTGAAACCAGGACCCAAGCTTGTGCTGCTTGGGAGCTGAATGTACCGTGTGGTAAGTGACTGGCATTTGAGTTCAGAACTGAGGGATTTCCCTTTAACAGCTCCAAATACATCAGGTTTATAGGACTCTGAAGTAGATAAAATGTCTCCTAGGAAAAATATTAGCACTTAATGGCTTGTAGTCTTGAGCACTACTAAGTAGTGTCTGCGGCACAGTGCATGAGGTGTAGGGTGCTATTTACTGAATGTCTTCACGGTTATTGAACACTTTGTCTTGGTGCTTGCTTGTTCTGTCACTGTCTGATTTTTAACAACTTCTAATTTAAAGTTGAATTTGTTTGTTAGACTGCCTTTGCAAACCTCTAATCATTTTCAGTATTACCTGTTAAGATTAGAGGACAATTATAGCTGTGGAAGAAAAAGCACATTATTATAACTGCCTATCTCATGATGTAATCCTGCTAATATATTAACTTCAGTGAAACTAAAGCAAGTGCTTTAGCTGTCAAATGCAGCTAACCGCTGTTAGAGGGGGAAAAAGCTTGCTGAAATGCAGCATCGGCCTTACTGGCTTTGCCTTGGCTTTATGACAATATGTTAATTCTCAGAAGCATAATTCTTATTTCTCTTTCATCAAGCAGAAAACAATTAGTCAAATATTCTTTTCTGCCTTGACAAGTGTTTTATCATAGCCTCAGATTTCTGTGCTTGGAGGCAAATAGCTTTTTGCATCCAAAGCCTCCGTTCTGAGATAGACCTACTAAAGAGGCAAAAAGCTTCCTTGTGGAAGTCTCATCAGTACTTTGATACATAACTGCACTGGCTTGCAGTGGGAGGTGTCTTTTGGTATAAGTTAAACAGAAACTGTATTAAATCAGTACATTGCACTAATAAGAAATTAATGACATTAGTTTCTTCCACGTCTGGAAGACTGCAAACTTTGCATCTTTGACGCACTGAAGTACAACGCCACTGTGTTGACAGGCAACACTGTAATTAGCATTTTCAATAGCTAATGAATGAACACTTGCTTTTTACAGGCTGTGGATAAGTTGACCAAACATGTTTGTTTTGTAACTTATTTTCCATGAACTCTCTAAAACTGTAAAGAATAGTATTTTCTCCATTTATTTAATTGTCAGTTGAAAGTCTTAGCATTCTCAATTTTAGAAGAAACTGCATTTTGTTATACTACCTACCAATTGGCAGGCAGTAGTTTTAATTGGGCATTAAGCTTCCGAGTAGACTTCTGGGGATTTAAAGATTGCAACATTCTGTGAAGATATTTAAGAAACACTTTGCTTAGTCCAAGCTAGTTTGATCTTCTAATAGATATCATGGTTGTTAGGTCTACAAAGCAATTTAAACAGGTAGGCCTCCTCTTAAAAATTTTGAGACCTCTAAGGGTCCTCTGGCATTCATATAGGTCTTCTGGAAGGGAAAAACATACAGTTTAACGGTTTTGTAGTTTCTGGCAAATTATCTGTGTATTCAGTTATCAAGAAAGGTGCTGCTAATAGCCTAATGAAACGCTGGCTAACATTTATTCACAAGGAAGATCAGAGTGTCTATCAAAATAAATTTTATCCGAGGCTATAATGACAACTTAGGCATTTTCAGTTAATGGATCAAGGTGATAGCATACATTGGTTAAACAACCTGCATGTGAATAGGGGATTGGTTGTCTTTATTAAGAAGCAGCAGCAGAAACATAATAATGGTATATGTGGTGTTTATAAATATGCCAGTTAAATATAAAATCGCCTCTGTCGGCCTCTGTAAGGCTTTCCTGGCAGAGTATTAAGAGGATGAAGAAATGACTTTCTGGACTTAGAGTTCATATTCTATCTTCTGAGAGCAATTAATTTCTTAATAGTAAGAAATGAAGCATATGGCACTTAATTTTGATAAAGGCATGTTCTTGTTTTAAGTAATTTTATTGGTGGTTATTTAAAGTAGAGACCTGTTATAACTTGAGATAGAGATAGGCAGAAAACTTCTTCCTTTCTGCTCTCAGTTGTCTTGACAAAATAAAATCCTGTAGAGATATTAAAATAATTAAAAAACCGGAGCTAGACACTTCTGCTTATATTTCTGGAAAAGCTAGAAATGCAAGTGATAAATGTCTGTGAGCACTTTCGCCCTTCACTTTGAGAACATATTAAGTTTTAAGACATGGGCTAGTCTATGCCCAGTTAAGGCAATTGCAGTTGTGTGTTACTATGCAAAAAGGTAATGTCTTCCCCAAATCTGAAAATGAAATATAACAGATGAGAGGCTCTGAGGACAGTCCATTGTGCAGCTTGTGCTTTCTAGTCCTAGTTTTGTTTCTCTTTTTCAATGTTGCTATGGGGAGCATGGAGTACTTGTTTGCTGGCTATCATTACCTTCAGTGGTGATAGTTGCATTTTCCCAGGAGAACCTGTGTGGCCCACGAATGGAGGGAGATTCTGATGTATTTAGACCCCAAACTCTGGAAATCCCTGAAGGCTAAAACTGGATCCTTGAGCTCGTCTGGGAGCCAGTGGAGTGTATGCTGCATCTACTGACGTGCTCTTTGTGGGGCTTCCTACTCAGTGAGTACTCACACGTGAGCTGGAGCTTCTGCTGCTTTCACTCTGTCCCACCCAATAGCAACCCCAATGGCACCTCATTTCCTGGTGAGCTGGAGATAGGAGAAACTTATCGCTCTTGCCAGGACACTGTTAGCATTGCCAGGAACCCTAATCAAATATGGTTCAAGGTTTCATACTGATGTGATGAATGCAATACATGTGGCTTAGATTGAGGGGGAAGGTTGATTTTTGGGCTTGGTTCTCCAAATGTTTCCTCTGTTCTTATCAGTGTGACTTCTCTTGTGCCAGCTTCTTTCCATGTGGACACAGATCTCTTGCTGTTCTGTTGACATTTTCATGATGGGTTGGGTGTGCTTGCTAACAAGGGGAGATAAAGCTGGGTGGTGTGTGTTAGTGTATTGCTACCAGATGTGACATCCAGCAGCTGCACAATAGCATCCAGAAATCTGAGGGTGGAGTAGAGTATCAAAGGCTCCTCCTTCCCTCTGCCCTTCCCTCTGCAAAGCAGTGACTGGTGGTGTTTAGTGGGTTGTATGTGTATTTTTTTGTTTTTTTTTTCCTTCTATTCTGGGATGCTGAGTCTCTGGAAGCACCTTCTCTTGCCTTCCTGATCAGCACCTGGATAGCAAGCATTAATTTAACCCCTCAACTTCAGGTTGCCTTGATTTCCCCCCTCCCCCCCCCCCCC
>VZTV01091419.1:0-21618 GCA_013400875.1 Anhinga rufa | reverse complement strand
CCCGAGGCGGAGCAGGTGCCGGGCCCCGCCGCCATGTTGGGTCCGTGAGGGCGCGGCGGCGGCGGGAGCGCGGCCTGAGGGGAGCCGGGGGGCCGGAGCCACCGGGGCGTCCTGCGGGGACGGGGAGGCGGGGGCGGGTCCGTCCCGCCATCCCGGCCCGGGAGTTCCTCTCGCGGGCCGCAGGTGTCAGGCCTCGAGTCCGGGCAACTGAGGAAGGAGCCCCATGAGGCAGAGGTGGGAAGGAGGGAAGCGAGGTGGCGCTTGCTAATATACCTTATATAGGTGATAGCGGGCCTGTGGGAGCCTTACTGTGTACAGCGTAGCGTGCGGCGTGGTTCGCCCTGTCGTGCACAGTCGGGCTGTGATCCCAGGAGCTCTGAGGTGTGGTGGCTGCCTTCCTCCATGGCAGAGGAGCTTCACCATCATCTTACCCGAGCTCTTGATGAACTGGCTCGCGCTGGGCGCTGGGCTCGCTCCTTGGAGCACGTTTTTGAAAGCCTATGTATAAATACTTTTCTTTTTTTAAAAATTTTTATATATTTAAGCCTCATTGTGGCTTTGCAAGGAATAGTATGGAGTGTGTATCCAGCTAGGCAAGCTATTTGAAATTTAAAATAGCAAGACTGATGTGTTTTCCTGCCTATCCTGAATTTGGTAAATAAAAAATGCGAGGAGACCTTCATGGGGGAACGCCTGTTCCTTTAGACACAATGTAAGTTCAGCAAGCGTTACTTTAAAGCACTTTTTCTGTATGCGAAATGCTATTATTTCCCTACCCAGTGGGAAAGCTACTGAACTGAAGGGAGGATGAGGAGGCGTTACAGAGATTTAGAAGCTCTCATAGGGGCACAGTTGCGGTGAGGAGCAGCAGCATGCCAGGGAACTCTTTCTAGGGAGGGATAAATTGGATCGTTCTTTAGCCCCCAGTTTTGCTTCTGGGGGCACTGTGCTGTAGTAGTGCAGCTCTACTCTATTCCTCTACTTTAGTTAAACACGAGGTCCTTAATTTAAAAAAAAAAAAGCTTTTACCTCTGTAATATTTACCGTGAAGGGCCTGGAGATCTTGAGATCTCCTGAAAAAATGTCATTCTAGGTTGCAGAACTCTGGCACTGCTCGCCTAGAGAATAGCTTTCCTACATAATCCCTTAAATTCTTAACATTAAATTATATTTGATCTTACGTAAAACGTCAGTTCTTTTTTGGATGGCCATACGTTGCATGTTAATTTTGCCTCTGAACCAAATTGCTTCTTTTCTTACCTGTTTTAGAAGGAGCCAAGCTGGCTAGTTTCAGAATACTTTTAGCTGTAACACTACATTGCCTGTCTGTCTTTTTTTTAGGTAGTTAGGAGAGAAGACAGGATTTTTCCTCTCTCACTGCAGTTTCTGTGCTTAAAGGTAAGTGGGACTCCTAAAACTGTAGGACTCACAGACCACATACCTCACTGGTAATTAAGTACAGAAGCAACAACATGGTATAATAGAGAAAATTTAGGTTGACTACATTTTTAGGATATTTTGGAGTACTTTCATATGCTGGCCTATTTAACAAGCTCTCTTTTGACACCTACTCTCCTGCTCCAAAAAAAGATTCCCTTAAAGCCCATAAGTTATTTAGAAATACAACTTCGAAGTGTTGGATTGGTTCTAAGTTACTGACTCCTGTTAGTGTAAACTGGATTCATTTGTGACATGCCCCCTATATAATTTGAAACTTTACTGTTCCGTGCTTACAGAACGGTACAGGCATTTCTAATACTCTAATGAATGCAAACGAGTAACATCAATTGCTTATATCTATTGGCAACAGCACTTAGTGAGTTTTGAATGCTTTGTCGTATCTGCTATGCAAAGTGAACTGAATTTAACTTGCTGGGTTCTGGATTAAGTCAAAATTTAAATAAGATTTATCTTAATTTACCACCTGTGGAAACATTACCTGTATCACAGAACGGCAATGGGTTGTTTTCACTTGAAAAAAAATGAAGCCGAGAGGAGCAGAAACATCATTTTGGAGGATGTATGAACGCCGGCTGAGCATAGATCCTGTGCTTGGCTTCAGACAGCATTACACGTTTGCTGAAATCCCATATTCTGCCAAGGATAGTCCTCGATCCTTTAAATGGAGGTGGTAGACTCAGTTCATGATTTTGTAGTTCAGATATTTCCTACTGAGGCAACTGGAAATTTGCCTGATGTAGGATAGCAGGATTTAGACCCTCGGAAATGTTGAGGAGTGTGTGAAGGATGTGACTGAGCTGCTCAGCAGTAGAACAACTTATTTACATATCTGAAATGTCTGAAGACATCACGTAAGAAGTGGTCACACCATCCATTCTTCTGTGCTGACGATACAACATGGCACTGCTGAGGCCAGCACCTTACAACAGTCGCTAACAGGGCTTCCCATCGAAGCAGCCCCATGAGGCTGGCCCCTAATTATCTGCTTTTGGCTCCTTCTGAAAATGGTGCACTCTGTTCCCTGCTGCTTTAGTGAACTCTTTGTCACATCTCAGATTTTGCTTCCTTTAAAAACCACAGTTTTCATACATTCTTTAACTCGAATGTGTTTACGATGTAAACGTTCACGTTTTTTTCTTCCTGGCGGGACTTGTTGCCACCCCGCATTGTCCTCAAAAACCCAAGGATAGGTAGGCTGAAGGAAGACTGTGTGTGGTCAAAATGTCACTGCACTCCAGCTAATTCTGGCTGCTAGAATTGTCCCTGGGGGCAATAGACAGCTGGACATAATTTAGAGCAGGCTGAGATTGATACTAGAGGCTAGCCCGAAAATGAGGAAAACAAAATTGCAGTTTAATCTCTTCTCCTCCCAGATCTGACCCCCTTTTCCTGTTTCAAACATAGCTCACTAGAACAGAAAATGAAGCACACAGCGAGTTTAAGCAACTTGTATTTGTCAGCTCAGGGGACTATCAGTGTCAATTTAAGATGATTTCTTTTCCCGAGCATGTCATATCGAGTAACACTGGAGTTGTCTAAAGTAAGAGCTGGAATGGTGGAGATGTTATTTTCATGTTGGACTCACAGGAATTTCAGAACATAAATTATTTTGATAACATGGCAAGCTGCCTTTCTGCCACACTGCCTGCAAATGTCAAAATTTTTTCCACGTTTCAACTTGGAAATGACATAGTGTTGGTGAAGGATAAATTGTGAAGAATTATATGTCTGACTTTATTGCTGATTAAATATGACAAATGTTGAACTTTTATTTGAGGTAAGACTTTACAAGTTTATTTATTTTCAAGGGAGGTATCGTGAGCATAGTGTATGTGGTGTGAGGAGTTACTTTACTGTAAACTTAATTTGGAAGAAGAACTGTGTTCGCAAATTACTCTCCCTTTTCATGGAAAGCTAACAGTGAGAGGTAAAAACGTGTCATACCATTTTCTGATCATAGATGTCAAAATTACAAAAAAAATAATAAGGACCAAAATGTCAGTAGCAAAGGACAAAGGACGTATTCTCTCCTTCTTCTTAGGGCTCACATTAAAATCAAAGATATATGTATTGTTATTACTTGTTTGCTGCTTTGTATTGCAGTAGAGTACATAGGTGACAGATAATACAAACACGTAATTGGAGAACACTCCCGCCCCTTAATTCTTGCAATTTGTCGAGGGAAAAAGCATGAGAGTTCGATTAGAAAATCTAGTAGCCTAGAATTTCAGCCTTTATTTTGCTAAAATTATCTCCCATATGAGAGATCTTGCATGAGTTTTGTTGTGCCGAGGCCTTTGGCTAACCTGTGATTTCATTTCTATATGTCTAACAATGCTCTGAGGATATTAAAGTATGTTGCTGCCATTTTTTAACTTTTACTAAAGATCAAGCATGTGGTTTGCATGCAATTTATCAAGCATGCTGTGTGCTTTTCTTCTGCAATTTATAAGGATGTGATCTTATATTCTGTGTGTTTCTGTAAACTCCAGCAGAAATTTGAACACCCAGAGAATGTGGTAATTGTATCGTCACCAGAGTCCTTTGAGTGTAAAAGAAAATGTGAGTGAGAGAGAGTGAATGAGAAAGGCAGCTCCCCAGAGGTTGTCCGTCTTTTTCGTTCGGACAGTTGTACAGCCATAATAAATTAGAAAATTGAAGGGCTTCAGAAGTGTGAGTAGTTTTCTGATACAGCTGAAAAGAGTGCATGAAATGAAGACGTGATAGTGTGGGGGAAGTCTGTTTTACTTTTCATGTGTGGTTCACCACCTCTTGTGTCTTAGGGAATTAGCGTTTCTCATGCCTGTAAACCACTCCTGTTGATACTTAGGTGTGGTGTTATTTTCAGGCTTCCCTTTGAAAAATGAGCGAATATGGCCTACAGGTGCTTTCTCAGGCTTTTCAAGGGCATAACTTTGAGGCCCAACCTAACAAAAGTTTACTCGCAACCCCAGGATTCTATTTTTATGGATTAACCATACAGGTAAAGACTATTTAATGTGGTAAGAATTTCAGTTATGACAAATTTTGGGCCTTTACTTAAATTGCACCACTATTGCTGTGACTATTTTATTTTGCTAAACAATTGTATCTGGAATTTGAACAATCTTCCTATCTTTTGCTTGTATGGGTGTTTCTGTTGGTATTCTGTGTAGCAGCTCTTTTCCGTTGCTCTCTCTACCAGTGATTTTCCTTCTCTTTTTCTTTTTCTCATGCCAGATAAGAGAAAGAGCAGACTGGGAAACATGCATCAGCATAAGTATGTGGCCTTTGTAACGCTGCAGTTGTCATTCCTTCTTTCCTTTTTCTGGAAAACCAACGTTGCTGCATACGGGAGTTTAAGTCTGATGCTGTACCAGGCTTCAGCCAGTTCGGTTAAAATGAGAACTGTCTAGAACCTTTTCACAGAACTATAACCCATCCGAGGAATAGACAACCTTCCCGATATCCAAAAGACTGGCTGGAATATATATAGTTTTCTTCTGATTAAACTACGTCAGTGCAGTTCCTTGCTCTGGCTAAGAGGCAAAATAGAAATGCCAGAATTCAGATCCAGTATTACCCAGAGTATGTTGGAGACCGTTTTCATCTCTAGTTTTGGCTTCTCGTGAAGCTTCGTGCAAATTATTTAATCTATTTCTTGGTACGTTCTCTGTCTGTGAAATGAAGAAAATATGCGATGCTTGCACAGGGAAGTCGGACGAATGCATTCACTTGCGCGTCTAGGATTTCCAAAGACAGTTAGTTGTCTTAGATATCCAGATCCTTTCAAAGTCAGTGGAATTTGGATGCTTATGTGTGAGGTTGACTTGAGGCAGCAGTGACAGGGCCTGCCGTGGGCACCTCGCCATTGACTCAAGTGGAAGTAGAACCAGGCAGAACTTCATCTACTGCAACGTTCATGTTTCAGAGGGAGAAATGAGCTTGGATGAGTAAAAACTCTGTGTCCTCTCTTTAACTTCCCTCCATGTAGGAAATCCATTTCCTCTTCCTCTGAGCAGCAGCTGTCTCTTTTTGACCTATAGTCCTTTTTGTTTCCGAGAAAGGTAAGTGTGAGCTGATTGGAATAGGATACGTATGCATGACCAGCATGGATTTCTAAATGGCAGGTCGACTTCAGCAGGCTGTTCAAGCTCATAATATGCCCTCATTTTAATTTTTTTCAGTTTCCCAGTATTGTATTTATCTCCATATCTTCTTGAATTATATTGAATAATTCAGCTCTTTTAGTCCTCAGTCAAAATGACATGGAGTATTCCCGATTTTCAGAACGCGCTGGACACCTTCAAGGCAGATATCTGTATTTGAAACCCTTAACCTAATGCTTTCTGCAGAACTTCATGGACCTAGAATGGCGTGTGATAGTGTTGTGATCATTCAGCGCAACAAAAACGAGACGTCTCAGAAATGCTGCAGTGGAAGAGGACCTTAGAAGAACGGATTTGTGGGCAAAGCTCTCGCTAATGGCTGTTCTGCTTTTTAGAATTCATAAACATCAGGATCAGTAGATATGTTAAACAATAATTTGGTTTCATAAGCATCTTCTGAACTCTCCGAGTTTGCTTTTCTTTTCTTTCCCTTTTGAGAAAAAGTTATTAATACCAGAAAAGCAGCAGCAGTTCTTATTTATACTGTGTGGGGGTGAACTTGGCGAACAACCTGCCCGGTTAACCTGTTAATTATTGTCTGGAGACACAACTTTTCTGGTGAGTATCTGCATGTTAATACTAAGGACTATATGTCAGAGCATTTTAATTCCCTAGGATATTAAACTGACTTAGTGCTAGCCTGTATGCTGTCATACAGAAAGCAGAAGAAAAGTAAGAGCGGAGATTTTCCTTTTTGTGAGATTAAGGGGGTTATCCTCTCGCCCCTCTTTGCAGATACATGCTGTTGAGAGGCATCAAGATTCTGGAAGAGGCTGGAAGATGATACGACTGAAAGCTGGCACAGAAAAGTCCATATCCCTGTGCGCTCCCAAAATATGCTCTGTAGGAGTTTAACCCCATCAGGGAAAAACTCAGTTCTGGGAGTGAGACGGAGTGAACATCACTGCTCCGAGTCATTGAGGTGCCCCTTCTAAGTGGCTGCAGAACAATACCAAACATTTTGGCTGTGTAATAAACTAACACCTAAGTTACAATATATACTAATTTTAAATTATGTGTGACACGGGAATTCTTTTTTTATTAATCAGTTCAAGTTCTCGTTCCCTGCAAGCCCGAAGCCCTGACAAATTAATTCCTGCTCATTCACGCCTTACTGTGCTTTAAGGACTATTAAAATTTAGAAGACTGCTAATGCCGAAAGTGATAAAGGCCCAAAATAAACTGATCGATACAAAGAAAAACAAATACCCCTCTCCACCCCCATCCAGAACAGCTTAGTGTAGTTCAGTTAACTTGCTTATGTCACTCAAGAAACCTCAGAGCTCTGTTTTGCCAACAATAGGCTTAGTGTGTACGGGGCTGTGGGCCTCTTTGGCACCACAGCTGCAGGTCATAAATACAGTTCTGGAGATTAAGATATTAAAGTGTCCCTCTTTGGAGGCCACGGAGCAAGGCCCGAGGTATTGCCCCCTGCCTCCAAGGCCGCCTGGTAGCTCCCAGGGCTGTCAGGTGACTGTACGGAGCACACTCAAAGAGGCTCCCGCATGGGGATTACTTCTCAGAAATGACGTTTCTGCCATTTCCCGTGCTAGCCAGGGAGCGTTTGGTACGCCGCGCTTCCATTTCCTGCAGAAGGCTCCCTAAAGTTGCTTAAAGTGGTTTGCTAACCCTGAATTCAGTGCACCTAGTAAGATAAAGGCTAGGTACATGCTTTAAGAAAAGCACTGGATGCTTTGTGCAGGCCAAGTTACAGTAAGTTGGAGCACCAATCTGTCCTCATGTCTTTCCGTGGATTTATAAAATCGTAGCAAAAAGAGAAGGGGGCATGTGGAAAAAATCACGGTGCAAAGGAGCTTACTAATACTTACTTCCAGACTCCTTATTTATTATCTTTTATCTCATTTTATGTAGAAAATTTTTTGCTTTCCAGCTCTCTTACTCTTGGAAAAAATGTGCCTTTCTCACTGTAATGTTTGACAGCACTTTAAACAGTGAACTGTGGTTGCAGAAATTTTCACTTCTAGAAGCCATGATTAGAATGTGTCAGAGTTTTAGGCCTCAGTCATTTATGTTCATGTTCATCAATCATTTTTCAAATGTGTATCTCTAAGAGAGAACAGACTTTTATCATATAAATTCAAGCTTTACAAGAAAACACTAGAGCAGGAAAAGCATAACTGATTGAGCTTGCCTGTGCTTTTCTCAAGTCAAAGGAGAGCTCTTGGTTCAACATTTTGTCAGCAAATTGTGGCTGAGTTATTAATTATCTGTCTCAGTTATTAAGTACCTGGAATTTATAAATCTTTCAGGAAGGCATTTAATATACCAATTGCTGAATGTTACTGGAGCTCCTGACGGGTATCTTTAAGTAAGCTGTGGACACTAAGAAACATGTCATCTTGAAGATGAATGAATTAAGCCCGTTGAAGTAGATTTTTTTGATTGCTCGGTTGTAAAATAGCTTTTTTGGCACTTGTTGCTTTAGGACCAAAGGTGAGATTCTTTCTCTCCCTTGCACTGCAGATGCGTTGAAACTCGTGCGGTCCGACTGCAGTGGGTGAGGAGCCTGTTAAGAGTTTTGTGAGTTACTGTGCATTATGGCTTTTGGGGACAGCTCTTGTAGTTGCTGTTAGCCGGTACATTCCTCGCTGCTTTAAAGGGGAGGGCACAAAAAGAGGGGAGGTGACTTTGGCCTTAAGACTGTGGCACTGCAGTTGCTAAGAAGGATCTTTCCTTATTTTTTCCATGCTTTTCTTCAGTCCCGTTTGTTATGCTGATTCAAAAGAAGATTAGCCAGAAGCAAAAAGAGAAAAAAAAGTGACTACTGGACCATGATGTCATTCAGTGGAATCATTGCTTAAGACTGTTTTCGGGAAACTGTAATAATTACTGAACTTAGCATTAATTCCAAATCGGCTCTCACAGTGTGTGGAAATAGAACATAACTGGTGTGTGTGAGCGTGTGTGTGTATTAACTTGCACGTATATTGCAAGATCAGTGAAAACTTCGGTGGGGAGGGGTGTCCAGAGTAACAGGCAATATATACTCTGACCTCTGACAGCCATCGTCCAAGTCCTCGAGACTGCTCTGCCAGCATCCCCATCTCATCTGCAGGGACACGTCTTATTATAAAGAAGGGAGTTCTTTGTGCTTAATACACTCTGTTCACTTAGAAAGTCTGCAAAGATAACATTTAATTCTGGCTGGTTTAACGGTGGTTTTGTGATGACAGCACCTACCTTTTATGAGTGGAACTATATAGAAATGAGAATTTTTCTTAAAAAATGTAAAATAATCCTGTGAATGGGTGAAAACTTTCTAATTACAGTTCTAAGGAGAAGACTGTAAAACAGTCTTACCAGCTATTCTTCCTATAGCTTCCCGCCTTCCACCAAAGATTTTCCTTTTTTCTTTAATTAGCAGGAAATTTTATAAGAGGATATATAATTCTGTTTCTCTGAAGGCAGAGGGTTGAGTGGTTTTACAACATTCCTTTAGAGCTAATAGTGATTTAAAGTTAACAGTCACATTCATTTTAGAACAAACGCGTATAAAAAATACTTCTATGTAGAAAATCAGAGCTTATGGCTGTGGCACAAGGCATTACTTTAGATGGAATTACTCCAGATTCTCGACGCACTTCATCTAATTAACTTTGTTCTTCATCTCCAACGTGGCTGTCATTATCCAGTAAAAGCCTTCTAGGGAACGCAGGAAATGTATCTGTGATGTAGGCCTGAAGTGTAGCAAGTTGTGAGGTTTAAAAGTTGGCCCCTGTGGGCTGGGTTTAAATTGCTAGAACACACTTGGTTGTGTAAGTCACATTTAGCATAGTTAGGTGAAGTGGTAAGGACAGTGTCTTCTCTACAGCAGGACAAATATTTACTTGGGGTGGATTCACAGTTTCTCAGTTTTAGGGGTTGTTTTTTTTTTTTTTTTTTTTTTTTTTTTTTTTTAAATGTGCATGTTAGGAAGGTGAAAAGGAGCTATTGCAGTACTTCATTTGGAGTCAGAAGACCTTCTTCCGCTTCACTGCTGCCTTTTCAGAATGATTTCCCAGTGTCAGGCAAAGAATATCATGGAGGCGTGGAAGAAAGTGGAATGGATTGATTTGCAGTTACCTTTATTAGAGGAAAACTCTTGACTTTTCCTCCTTCATTTTCCAGGAGGAAATGAAGATCTCCTACATTTCCTTCACAAAAAAAAAGAAGTAGGTTTGGTTTTTGTCCACCTTGAGATCTGAATGAAATCTTTATTCCCTGTTGGCAATACCTGACGCAGCATACCTTTGGTGACGGGCTGTGTAAGGGATTAACCATCTTGTGATTTTATTAACAGGAGTAATAAATTATTTTACAACTAGTAGGGATCCTCAGTAATTTTACTAACATGAATTTAGAAGTATGTGAACGGTGTAAGTGAATTATGAGATAATACAAAATAGAGATGTTTGCTCACAATTAAACTTCTAGGTCTCAAGCTATCAGTTGTTTACTGGTCTGGACCAATGAAGTGCTAAAAGCTAAATACTGTGAAATGTTAAACTTTGATGAAAGATATGAAGAAAGAAACTGTTTCTTTTGCCAACACTGTGGTCAACAGCAGTGCCCTGACCTGATTACTTAAGCTGATGTTTTTCCTAAATCTGTCATGAATCAGTAATTATCAAGTTTTGCAATACTCAATGATTCTCTTGTGAATAGCAAAAAGATTTGTTATTGTAGGTTGGTATTTTCTAAAAAGAAGTGTTCAACTCTTGCATCTGCAAGCTCTATACAGTATGTTTTACTTTTTTGCCTGGAGAGCTGTGGAATGCCACAACAAATCTCCCGAAGAGTTTCATAAAATGTGAGGAAAAGTCAATCTGGCCTAATCTGGAAGCGACCCCCCTGGTGTGTTTGAAATAAACTTTTGTGTCAGTGTGTTTTTCCATTCATGGTTGGAAGATATCCAGTACAAGTATTCAGTTGTAGGGCTTGACTTGTGGGGCTTCAAATAGGAAAAGAAACTTGTACAACAACAACAGCAACAACAACAACAACCACCACCACCACCACCACCAAATTATTATTATTATTATGATTATTATTATTATTGTTATTATTGTTAGGGTGTTCTCATAGTAATTTAATATGGTAGCCCCAGAAAAATTTCCCTTTTCTGTTGCACCAAGTGCCACGCAGCAGTGTGAGGTGTGCTGTGGATGCGCTCAGAAGAGGGACTAGGTCCCTGAATGAGGCTGGAAATGCAATCCATGCTTCCCTTGATTACGGTGGCATGATACTAACAGCTGGCTTCCAAGCCCCAGTAATCCTTGCAGCTCCTGGCTGAGTTTTCTGAGAAATAAGGGACAAAAATTAGGGGAACTTCTCAGTTAAAGGGAATGAGAAATGTGGTAACATGATGCATTGTCCGTTTAGTCGTTTAAGAAGAAAAGAATGGGATGGCAAAACCTCTGTGGGGCTTATCTGAAGGATGCTTTCGGTTTGTGTCCATGCAGATCTGTGGCTAGAGCCCCGTGGAAATCGGACTTTGCTTCAAGCCACATGCGAAGTTACTGCGGAGCCTGCCGTCCCCCAAAGCCTGTGTAAGGAATGCAGCTGAGTATGGGGTAAGTGGGACTGCGTTCCTCGTGCAGCAGAGCTTCTGCGATTGGATTGACAGCAATCATGTGTTGGCTGATGGGTGAGCCTTACAGGGGAGAACAGAGAAACAAATCTGAATGCAAATGTTGATTTGAGGGCATGGTCTAACATTGGTGGAGATTTATCCAGATGATAGGGTACTTGATAGCAGGGGAAAAAAAAAAAAAGGAAAAAAATGAGGAAACTTGAACCAGCCAGTTCTTTTCTGGTGAAAATTGCATAACATAGATTTGTGGCTTTACGTAAACGTGCGCATTAAAAGAATGCTGACCTTTAAAAACATGGTTTTCGATAAATTGCTATTGTTGCTGTTTAAAGCATATGGGCTTACAAGCTGCAGAACATACCATAAGCCTATGAGGTCAGGAATGCACCGTGGAAGCGAGCAGCACCCTGGCAAAATAAAGAGATGTTTCCTCGATGGTGCTCTCCATTAAAAAGTCAACTCGGCATAGATCCTTCTGAAATCTGCACACGGGGATACTGCATACCTCTCAAAGATAAATGCATGATAAACCGGTGAATTAAATGGTAGCCACTGCGTTTTGCTTTAAAGCAGAGAAGGTTTTTATGAGATTCTTGAGCCGAAGTTATATGTTGTGGATCCATTGTGTAGGAATGCAAGGAAATTGATTCCTCTTTGAGATAATGAAAAAGATCTCGAAATATAGAGCTGCCCTCTAGTGGCAACACGGCAGTATGAGGTGTGTTTGTCTCCTTCAGTATTGGTTGAAAAGCGGAATGTTTACTGGAAGGCAAACCAAAATGTGCAAATATTTTTGTAGGGATTCTATAGTTACGGTTCAAATGTCGGACCAGCAGTGGAGAAGATGGAATATTAGACAGAGAGCACAGGCATAGTGCCCTCTGGGGAGGCTGTCTTTCCCACTTCTCATACCATTATGAAGAGCTCCACAGACTTTATATCCAGAACTTGTTCCAAAAATTCTCAATGTATTAAAGAAGTTTGTATCTGGACATTTGCTTCAGCTCATTTTGGGAAGAGAAATCATTTGTGAATCTGGGATGTAGCTCCATAGCTGAGCTTGCCCTAGTCTGGAACTGTTGAAATTGATGGCTTAGTCCGAGGTTATTCTCCACTAGATGAAAGAACTCTTTCCTGAGTGCTACATTAATCCTCTTCACTTCTAGTTTGCATAGTCTTCTGCTCTGGTTCGTGAAGAAAGGAACCTTCAAGGATGAAATGAGCCAAAATGATGAATTCTTTGAACAGACTCACCTTAAAAAGGAAGCTAATGTCTTTACAGAGAGTGCCAGCATATTCTGACATAATAGAAGCAATTAAACTAATTTTCCTCTTGTTTAAACTGTGGTAATAACTACCCCCCATCCCCCTTAAGTCAATTTGCTTCTCTAGCATTGCATGAGAGAGAAAAGAACCAGAGTGAGTTACAGAAGTGGTGTAGCAAGCTGTTACATACAAACATGATGTGCTTTGTGAGCCTTCGTTTGTTGCCTTGTCAAAGCAATTAACTAACCTCTATGATACAGTTACTTGGAAAAGCACGTGAGTTTCTGTAATGACCACAAAGGTGTCTCTCCATGGGACATGAGGAGGAGCTAGACTAGTTGGGGAGGGTTAAACTTTTCTGTCCTGGTACGGTGTTTTCCGAAGCTGCTGTTGTTATCTTCATCTTCTGTGCAAAATGTGGTTTCTGTTTCAGTTTGGTTAAACAGAAGGTTGGGTAAGATGAATTCAGGAAAAAAATCTGAACCTGGCAAGACTAGAAATCCTAAATGCAACCATTTGTGTTAAGGTTGAGGTTCTGGGACTAACAGACTGTTTCAGATTCACAAGGAGCGCACCGCAAGGGAATCTGGGAGAGGCTGCATTACTCCAGTGTATTTTTTGAGATGACAGTGGGTACGTGTGCGAGGGAAGAGTGAGACACAGCGGAGAAGGGTATGAAAGGCTCTTGTTGAGAAGATTCTTTGTGTGTATTAATATCAGTGTGGATAAAAGGAGAAGTAAAGATAATGTTGATTGCAAAGAGTTTTAATCACTGTCTACTGCCTGTGCAGAGTCTTCAGAAGATTAAAATGAGAGGAAAGACTTCTGCTCAGGGAAGTCAGTGTAATAAGCAGAGTCTAAGGAGGGTTGATGAATCAGATTTTCCTTTATCCACGCTTATCAGGTACATCTCCCTCCTATTCACGTTTCCTACAGCCTCTTTTGTTTTCTTGTTAATGAATGCAATGCTGCTTGGAAGGCAAAAATCCATTTCTGTGGGTGCAGAAGTCCTGGAAGTACAGACAGACCTATGGACACACGTGCACATGTTCTGAAAAGCACATGCATATGTGCGTACGCACACGGAGAGCACGTGCAGCTGTGTAAGGGCCTTCTGGTAGCATCTGCTGTATTTGTCTCCATGGGTTCTGTAGAGGCTTCTCTGTGCTAAGCTATGCAAAGCGGGTTTGGAGAAAGCTGAAGGAATAGGTAGCTCTATGGGGCTACCCCTCCCCACATGTTGTGAACTAGAATTACTAAAGATAATGATGCTCCAGGTTATATCTGGGATTAGGAGCTAGGAGCAGTCCCTTTTCACGTGGGTCTAACGTAGCTGCATAACTGGGAAGTCGGAGGGCAGTGCTGGAGGCCACAGTCAAAGACATCTGTCCAGAAAAGCCTGGCCTTCTCTAAATTGCTGCAAATGAGGCAAAATCTTTCCTTCCTGGGGGGGCTGATGTTGACTAATCTCTGTGACTGTTCCCCTCCAAGGGCTACTCTCTCACTTCTAACGTACGAATGGACATCTTGGCTCAGTTCCAGTGGTCAGAGTATTCTTTGGCCTGCCCTGAATCTGATTGAATGAGGAGGCTGACTGTTGTATCTAACACTGATTTTTGATGCGGGGAGATGCAGATGCTCCACAGAAGCTGCTTAGTGATTTCATAGATATTTGGAGGCAGACATGGGGTGGAAATTTCCAGGGATAACTAAGTCCAGTTAGACTTTGGTAACGGTCAGAGAGTAGAATATCTGTTAATTCATATGCACTAAACTGATACACATGTAATGTAAGAACAGCCTGAGTCTTTAAAGCTTATCAGACTGTTGTGCTTAGCAGGTTAGGCTCAAGCACGTGACAGCTGAAGCTAGCACGTATGCTTCGTTTGAAGCAACAGTGAAATAATGATTTGATGATATTTCGTTACATCTGTCCCTTCGTGTGGGATATCTTGTGCCCCATCTCCAATGCAACACATCCAGGAGTAGGTGTTGTTTTCCTTGCTTTTCCCATCTGTCCCGTAACCCATACCCACTTGCCTCCCCAGGCATCAGTGTTCCCCCTCTGTTATTGGGGTTCAGTGCTTCTCATTGATGGTAGTTAATGAGATAGTTTGGGATACCTCAAACAAAAGAAGACAGCCGCCAGAGGAGCAAACAACTGCTTTGTGCTTAGGAACATCTTCACCTTTCATCAAGCCTTCCAGGACTGCTCTGAGGCTGGAACCTGAACTGGTTGCTGGCTGCTTTGGTGCTTGTTTTATTTTGTGTGAGATACTTGATACAGATTCTATCTTCACCAGACTACCTGCAGAGGTTAATTTGCATGAGAACAACATTTACAGTATCCTTCAGGCATATGGTAGAAGATGCAGATGTTGAATCTCTAGGGAATTTCATATTGTCTGCAGATACACAGCCAAGAATATAACTTAGATTCCCAGCAAAGGCACATTCTTGTTCAGGCATTCAGTGGGGAGCATAACCTCTGCAGTGGGCCTTACTGTTAGTTCCAACAGTGAAAAAACTGTAAGCGTCATGAGCTGTGATTTGTTTTCTGAAGAGGCTTGGCAGATTTCCATGAACACTAGGTATCTGTCTAACTGAATTTGCAAGTTCCTCCAGCTGCCCTAGGGAGCTTGTAAGTTCCTTGAACCTCATTCCTGCCCGCCTGGAAGTTACAAGATGTGGCTGCTTTGCCAGCAGGGCTGGTAAATTCCAAGAACCCCAGATATTGGATTCACAGAAGTTACAGCCCTGCTGGCCACGCTGGTCAAACTAGAAATGTTTTGGAGTTTCATGAGCCTTAGCTGTTTTGACGTGTAATTTGCAAGTTCCAGTTGCGCATCTACGTAAAGGACTTTGGCACAAACAGCTGGAGTTTTTGGTGGTTACAATCTCAGCCAGCACAGTGCATAAGCAGGACTTGGAGAATTTGCAGTGCTGACGGTTTCTCAGCAGAGCTGGTAAACCTAGTGGTCTCTGAATCACAGAGTCACGGAATCACAGAACGGCAGGGGTTGGAAGGGACCTCCAGAGATCATCTTGTCCAACCCCTCTGTGTGGGCAGGCACACCCAGAGCAGGGGCACAGGACCGCGTCCAGGTGGGGTGTGAATGGCTCCAGGGAAGGAGACTCCACAGCCTCTCTGGGCAGCCTGGGCCGCTGCTCTGGCACCCGCACAGGAAAGGGGTTTTTCTTCATATTTAAGTGGAACCTCCCGTGTTCCAACTTGTGCCCATTGCCCCTTGTCCTGTTATTGGGCACCACTGAGAAGAGTCCAGACCCATCCTCCTGACACACACCCTTCAGATATTTATAGGTATTGATGAGATTCCCCCCTCAGCCTTCTCTTCTCCAGGCTGAACAAGCCCAGGTCTCTCAGCCTTTCCTCATCAGGGAGAAGCTCCAGTCCCCTGTTCATCTTGGTAGCTCTCCACTGGACTTGCTCCAGCAGCTCCCTGTCCTTCTTGAACTGGGGCGCCCAGCACTGGACACAGCACTCCAGATGTGGTCTCTGGGCAGACTGTTTTTGAGACTGTCCCTCCTGTTGATTTAGCAGAGGAGATGCTACTCTTGGGATCCTAAGACTTCAGGGATGGGATATAATCTGTCACATCATTAAATGACCTTGTACTTTTATTGGAGCCTAAAATTAATGATTCTTGGAGATAATAAATTCTGCCTCTCAACTGGCAAGTTTGGAAACCTCTCCATAATGTCTTGATGTGAAGGAAGATTGGAAATATAAAAGTCAAGTTCTCAATGAATGAGATTATCAGTTCTGTGAGTTTTCTACAGGAGGATGTAGATGACAAACGTTTCTAGCTTTTGTCGGAAAGTTTTCCTCTGGTGAGAGACCAGACCTGCTGTATTTAGATGGCAGAGGGGGATTTTTATTTTTTTAAAATTAGTGTAAATTGGTAAAAACAGGTCTTACCGTAATGTTTTGTCTCACAGAGTTTAGAATTTCCCTATCAATTGTAGTACTGCGTTTAGAAAGAAGAAACGCCCCGGTTTTCTTACCATATCTGACATTTGAAGAATATCTAGCAAAAGAAATACAAAGATGCTGAACTTTTGTTATGGACAGCATGCATTGTATTACAATGGCAGTTTGGATGAAAGGATCCTACATAATCTTGACGTCTTTTCCCTTCATATTCCATAAACACCATTAAGAGGTAGAAACAACGCTTTTTGTAAGTGTGAAAAATGTGCAACTTGAATCTTGCCACTTCGTGACATTTGGAGTCTGGACTTTGCAGCTTTAACATTCTTTCAACCTTTTTTTTATGTGTGTAGTTATATACATAGGTGTTCGTATATAATATAAGTTGATGTGAACCAGTAGAATATCGTACATATATAGAAATAATATGGCTGCCAGAATAGATGGGAAAATGGCAGGAGCAAAAAGAAGTTTATAGACGCAGTAGAAAAATTGATCAAAATGGGACATGATTTATATCTGAAAAAAACCTTCTAGAGGCCAAGGCTTTTAAGCCAGTAACCATCCCTTCTGTGACATGGAAAAACATTCCTGAGCCCGCTACTTACAACCAAAAAGTGCTGTGATGTGCGTCCCTCTCCATCTGTCAGCACCTGCTGTGCCCAAGAAAAATTCATGTCCTATGTTATAAAAATTTATGTCCTTTATCTTATTAAATATTGTCAAGAAAATAAATCCTGTAGGCCTGTTTGCTAATATGTGCTTACTGTGCAAATGATGCTTGCTGAATATAGGTGGGTGCCTGAGAAAACGCAGTTGCAGAACTGGAGTCTACATATATAGGTTTGTATTTATTGTACGCTTATTGTACTACGTGAAGCGTATGTCACAATGCGTTTATGCTTCACATTGCCAACGGTGTAAAGTGTTACGTACTTCCACACATAAACATTTTCTGATGCACATTATTACCCAAAACTGTGTCTATGACATCAGGCAAACAACAGTAAAGATAGAAAAGGAGATTGCTAATTGGATCTGCATTTCCAGTGTCTTCCTTTGTGTTCTTTTTGCAAATCTGAGCAGTATAGCTCCAAGGGTATCACAGTATTGTGGGGAGGTCAAAGAAAATGATCGATCATATACAATATTCTGGAAATGCTTCCCTCATAAAGATCTGTCCTCTGTTGGCTGACACATAGGTTGTTAATCTTTCCCCTTTCTCTAAAAAAGGGAATGTGGCAATATATCTTTATGTCGGAGCAGCTTTTCTGTGTCCATAGTCTCTCTCATTCTAGCTCTGTGCATTAGATTAGTCGAGCTGTGTGCCAATGTAATCTTCTGTGGCCATCTTCTCTTCTGATGTAACTCTGAAGAGTGTTGTGGGCAGTCGTCTTCTGGGTGGCTGCTCTGCACATGTTTTTTCCATTATATTAGTAGTAAAGTTAACTGGCAGTTGTGAATCTTCTTGCCCCCCTGCTCCTTCCCCGGCTGCTTTGATTGGCAACTCTTCCTCTCTTTCATAATTAGTGATTGAATAGAATTGGCTGGAAGGGGCAAGAGGGCATATCTCCAGTGATTTGAAGACTGGACTTGATGTGCATGACACTAAAGTTAATTTTGTCAAAGCTATCGATGAATAAAACTTTCCTCATGTTTTGCCTTGTTGATTAAAGTTAACTCCTACTTTACAAGCTTATTACTCATCTTGTATATATCTAAACTATAATGGTTGCAACTGTTAAGAGTGTAATTAAACTTCAAAGCTATGTTATTAAAGACTCGGCAAGAACACCCAAAAGCAGAAGAATTTGCAGTTAAGACTGTACAAATCCATCCTTAACTAGTCCACAGCGAGTAGGGATTATGTAGCACAGTAATAGCATTTGCTCTGCAGAGGATCCCTGCAAAATCTAGACATAATGGACTGCATGGAGTACAGTACGCAGCTGAATGTTCCAGGATTATGATTCTGGGATTTTCTTTATTTCTTTTAATAGACATGGCTTTGCCTTAAAGGGTGTAGCTGAAAATCGTTTTAGATAAGCAGGACTCTTCAGTCCAGGATTTTGCCTTGACAGTCATCTGTAAAAAATGTTAACTGATGTTTCATTCCAAAATAATGAACAAAAGGCTTGATTCTGCTGTTAGATCTGGGTTTATGAATCATCAAAAAGTGCATTAACCTATGTGTGTGGGTGGCTAACTGCAGCGTGTGCCCCAAGCTGTTGCTCCATCAGGACTGTAGAGTCATCTAAAAGGGTGGACAGCTTTGTACGCCTTCCCTGTCTGTGCTGAGATATGGTCCAAGTGGGAGGTGGATTAACCAAAACTGGGGAGACCGTAGACCTCCGTGCTAGTTACTCAGACCCTACTGTCTGAAATGGGCATCTCTGGAGCACATTTGTTGGGTGTAACTTATTTCATGAGGCTGATGGAATAAATACGGCATCTAAACATCTCCAAGTATGCAGTCAGGAGAGAGGGGGGCCTGTCATTTAAAACATCTTTCTACTTGCTGAGATACTTGGGCAGAAAGTCAAAAGATGTTTAAACTTCTCTGGAAGGCTTCTTTGTGTCCTTAAAGTAGGAATTACAGATCCTCTTTTTTGATACAATGACCTGTTTCACCACAGTTGCCTTCTTTTCTTTCCTCATTGCCCAGGCTTCCCCCCCCTGCCCCGCTATGTTTTTTTGTTTCTTAGTTCTTTCTCCCATTTCCAGCAGGAATTGTGGAATAGTGTGTTAAAATTTACACAGTTTTTTAGGTGCAACCACTGTTCTTCATATGCATATTCAGCTGCCAGATTTTCAAACAAGGTAAAGCACGAAGGAAGCTCTGCTGAGCAGAGGTACATAAAGAAGCGATTCTTCATTACTATGTGTAGTTAAACTGTGGAACTCCTTGCCTCAGGTATTATGGATGCTGCAGCGTATGTGGGCTCGAGGGGATACAGGACAGGTTCATGAAAAATAAGTTTGTTAGGGATACTAAATGCATGGGAATGTATATCTCGGGGAGTTCATGAGCCACAAATTGTTGGAGCCTGAAAGAGCATTTAGGAAAGTACCACTCTTTTGACCTTGTTCTTGCACCTTATTTCAGTTACTGCCAGGTGAATTAGATGGATCTTTGGTCTGACACCATTATGATAATTTTTATTGTAGGGAATGCCTACCTCAGATAATTTTTTTGTAGGTATAGAGATTCCCAGGAAATACCAGTGTGGATTTTATTGCCTTCAAAAGCAGTGAGAGCAGAGTGGGAGATTCAACATGTTAGCGTTTAATTACTGGCTTATCAAATGCTTCCTCCTTCTTCCCTCTTCATTTTTCTCCCAGGTCATACCTGTCATAAATTAACGTGGTGCTCTGTGGTTAACAAACCTGTGGAACATCACATTTGCACGCTGTCCTCTGGGAGAGGCTGAATCAGGGAGTGGGAGCAAGTAATGGAAAGGTTGCTTTCCCTCTGAGGTGACAAAGGCTTCTCAGGGCAAGAATTACTGGATGCTCTCTTGGCAGTGAGAGAAAGGTAACTGAGGAGAAATACAGTTGATGCCATTTTTTTTTTTGTGGCTGTCACTGCAGGCTAATTAGACACTAGCTGAACTGGGATAGAGGTATGAAAGGGGAAAAAAAATAATGGAAGAGTAAACAGTCCCTTTTTGCCTCCTTGCCTGTTTGCAGCAGCTTCAGTGAGGGAGCTCAGAAGCTGGCCGTAAACGTTCAGCAGGGAGGAGGGAGGCAAAGAAGTTATGAAAAAGCAGAGCAAGAGGAACCCGTTGCTGTCTGCTGGTGGGGATGCAGAGCGAGAGCTCCTTGAGCCCTCTGCCCTATGTTTCACTGTGAAATGTTATGTTCAAATGATGTTTCCAACTATGCATCTTTCTGTTTGAGTGTGTTTGTTCCTGTCTTTCTGCAAATCCTCTCTGGAGAATGCATAGACATTATTGGGGTTCTGGGAAGCTCAGTGGTTTGTTTTCACTGAAAAGCTGTTCCCCTCCCTCCCTGAGTCAGCCGAGTTCCCATGGGGGGAGGCTTCCTTCCTCACCCACTGAGATGAGTTGATGGCTGTAGGCTGTGGATGCTCTTAGCCTGATGCTGTGTGCCGCAGCAGCAGCCGTGGCCTTTCTCTGCTGCAGCAAGTGCTGCCTCTTGACGCTGCCTCCCCTGAGGGATCATTAGCAGGGTGGAGGCTATTTTCTTTCCTAGAAACAGGAAGAGAAGAAGAGGATGAGAGATGGGAGGCCTAAACAATCTAGAATTAGATTACGGTGTGAGCTCAATGACATCAGCTCCCTTCAGTCTTCCCACCCATTTGCTCTCTCACAGCATTTCTGTTTAGGCTGATCCGGATCTGGAGATAACTATAATACCATGCTAATTCCTTGGTGGTTAATTGAGTCCAGAGCAAAGGCCTAGATCTGCCAGTCCCACTCCCCAGTACTGGGAAGCGCAGGGTATAGATAACTGCATGTTGCACTGCACAGGTAACTTGATATATCTAACAGGCCAAACCACTAGGTTTCGGAGCACTTCAGAACTACTATCAAGGGATATAGTCACCTTGAAGTCTAGTAAATGAAAATAAACCTGTAATAAGTTTTGCAGCTTTTGTTGTAAAAGCTCTCTCTTTCTCTCTCCCCCTCATTCCCTTCTTTGTAGTTATATGGCCATAAAATTGTTAAGTTCACAGAGTGCATTCACATTTAGCAAAACTTAAGGTTAAGGCTTGTTTAAAAAAAAAAAAGAAAAGTTTTGTTAAAGATTGTCCAAAGAAAAGTAAAAGGAAACTGGCTCCTATAAAACCAAAAAAAGTAACTGTGTGCTTTATGGCTGTAGTGATTTCTGAGAGGGATGTACTCTTGTTGGTTAGGGCTGGCACAGCCTCTGTCTAAATGAAAGTCTTGGGCTTTGAGAAGAGAGGATTGTAACTGCATGCCATGAGATCAGAGCGTGAGTGGCACCAGGCAGTGCTAATCGCAGAGAATTCACTTCTTTTTAACTTCTCAAATAAATCTGTGCTTTTTGGTGTAGGGACGTGGGGGAAGCTGGCTAAAATTGCCACAGCACCTAGACCAGTATCTGTCATGTAATTCTGCATATATGTGTGGTGTAGGATCACTTCTGCTCCCTTGTCCACACGTTGCCAGCTGCCCAGGTAAGTGTATCTCCTGCAGAAATAGGTATAAGCT
>VZTV01091418.1:6427-22382 GCA_013400875.1 Anhinga rufa | reverse complement strand
ATTCTGTGATTCTGTGATATGCTATTCTAAAAACTTTTTTTTTAATATTTCAGAATGGAAAACCTGTTTAAGTACTTTTTATTTGTATGCTTCTTTTTCATAGAACAAAGGCTTAATTCTGACATCAGAGTACATCAAGTAATGTCTCTGATGTCACTAAAACAGGTATTTTAATGTAATTGTAAGGTACACTAAGAGAAGCAGAGGGCATATGTTAGTGGAAGTAGTTATTGGAAGCAGCCAAAATGATAGAACACCTTAAAGGTAATTGCAAGGGAATTGAATCCATGTTAGAAGTATAATACTTAAAACATTCCCTGGTGTGAAAGTCCTCTTTAGTTGTAATGGTGCTAGCAAGTGCTCCTGTAGTACTTTCTTATACTGTATATTTTCTACCATCAGATAAGATAAATGGAAATGTCTCTTTGTTCATTGACAGTGTTGTCCCTTCTGACTGAAACATTTTATTCAAGCCTGAAATTTTAACCCTGCTGACATGAAATCATAGTTTTCTGTCATCATGTCAGTGACCCACATTAATGTTATAAAAGTGTTGTAGAACAGCAGCACCTGGGTTCTAGTTTTTTGTAAAATAAACCTTTGTGGAAATTGGGCCAACAGCATAAATTTAGCACAGACCTTACTGCTAATGCTGTATCTGAAATATCCTTATCTTGAAAGCATACCGCATGCCACAGACAAGCCATGCGATAACTGGAAGGATTAGTTTTTTTTGGTAACCCACTTCTAGGATAGCAGCATGATGCGAAAGGATGCTCTGGGGAAATTTATTTACATCCTATAATAATTAATCTAACAACTTAAATGACATGATTTATAGATTTATATTATATTTATTCATAAAGAAAATTATCCAGGGCCTCATGTACTTGGCAAATTATGAAGATGGTTTTGCTTCCTTTGGTCATGTGGAGTAGATCTTATACAAGTAAATATTTCAATAAAGCCCAGAGTTGTTACTCAGATGAGTCAGATACTTTGAATGTAGGCAAGATTGGAAACATCATAAAGACCTAATTTTATATTTTTCTTCAAGCACAGACTGTTAAGGTTCAAATTCCTAGTTTCTGTTCCTTCTTCCCTTGTGTCCTGTAGCAAACAATATTTTACCTTCTGTACACTGAAGTGCATGTTCATAGCAATTGACAACTGTAGTGACATTTTAAAAATCCCACATGAAGAGAGAGTTTATTATGTGCTCCTTATTTACCCATGTATTAGTATGAACCAGTTCCCTCACAGAAAAATGTGTTTTGTATTTGGCTTTCTTTACTCTGTCAAAAACTCTTCTCTACTGCTAAAACAATTAGCTTGTTGTGATATCATTTGCAATTCAAGTGACCTTCTTGCAGAAATTCTGCATTTCTACAGTGCCTAGTATATCCATTTAACACATTATTGATAGTGAAGTTCTGACAACTTAAGAATGAAATAAGTATGAAAAACAAATATTCTGTTTTTCTAATGTTCTCAGTTTGCTTTCTCACTCCAAGTGTAATGTTTCCTCACCACAAGAGTCAGCAACAGATGCATGTGGAATTAATCTACTGGTAATTGCAAATGTATTCTCATTTCACAACAGAGGAATGGCAAAATGATAATTCCTATATAGTTTCCGTTTTAAATTCTGAATTTTGTTAGCCTGTGTCCTGAGCTGATGTGACCCTGAGCTCCTACTGAATTACTACTTTACCTGTTGCTGCTGCTTGGAGAATCATCCCAAAGCTGGAACATGGCCTGTGAGCTTTCCTAATGGAGCAAACTGCATGCATCCCTCTCCATTTTCCTGCACCAGTCATTATTCTATCAGCAGCTGACTTTGTTCACTCTTTAAAGAGCTAGGCAAATTTTGCCTAAAGAGTCTATATCCTGAGAGAAAAATAATGAGAATCTTAGTGTGAAAGGGGTAGGAAAACCAGACCAATCTTTGGCTGGTGTAAATTCATGGAGCTCTACTGTTCTTCTCAGGTACAATTATTCAGATAAAATAAATGGAATGGTTCCTCTGCTTTGCCCAGCTGAACATCTGGTCCATGATTTTGTATTGTAAGAGAAGTGACTGGCTAATGATGCTTCTTTTATTACCATTACCATTTTATTGGTAATTTTTAAAACAAGGTTAGGCTGAAATAATGATAGTAACTGCTTTTAAAAGTTACTCTGTCCAGATGAGTACACTTTGCACTAGAAATAGTTAAATTACAAGCAAATAACAGAATGAGAAAACAAAAACCAAATCCAGGTAGGTCTAACATCTCTGTGTAATTTTACAAATTTGTTTCTTTAAATATGTAGTGTGGGATAACCAAGAGGGAGTTAAGAGCAGACCTGTGAGGGGAAGAGGGACTGACAAGAAAAAGACCTGGAGTGAGGTGAACACAAAATCAACAAGATGGAGCTGAAGCAAAGCCACCTCTGGCATTTCCATGTAAGTAAGGAAGTGCCTTTTTGGGGGGAACCCCCGCACCAGACCCTATCTGGGAAATCAGCATGCTGAGGTGTCTCTCTGAAGTGCCTGTACAATAATGCATACAGCATGGGGAATAAATGTGAGGAGAGCTGTGTGTAGTTGTAGGGCTACAATCTTGTTGGGATCATGGAGGCTTAGTGAGATGGCTCACATGACAGGAAGGTTGCAATGGAGGGATACAGGCTCTTCAGGAGGGACAGGCCAGGAAGATGAGGGGAAGCTGGTCTGTATTTGAGAGAACAGCTGGTATGCATGGAGCTCTGCCTCGGGACTGATGATGAACTGACTGAAAGCTTATGGGTAAGGATTAAAGAGCAGATCAATATGGGTGACATTGTAGTGTCTGCTAAGGGCCACCTGATCAGGAAGAATAAGTGGACGTGGCCTTCTACAGACAGCTATGAGTAGGCTCATATTCACAGGCCCTGGTCCTCATTGGGAACTTCAGCCACCCTGGTATCTCCTCAAGGAACAACACAGCAGGGTATAAAAAATCAGGGAAGTTCCTGGAGAGAATGGATGACAACTTCCTGACCCAAGTGATAGAGGAGCCAATGAGGAGAGGTGCTCTGCTGGATCTCATACTCACAAACAAGGAAGGGATCATTGGAGATGCAAAGGCTGAAGGCAGTCATGGTTGCAGTGACCATGAAATGACGGAGTTTAGGATTCTGAGGGGACGGAGTAGGGCAGAAAGCAAGATCACTGCCCTAGACTTTAGTGAGCAGACTTTGGCCTCTTTAGGGATCTGACTGGAAGTCCTGTGGGATAAGGCCCTGGAGGGAAGAGGGGCCTAAGAAAGTTTGTTATTATTCAAAGCTAACCTCCTATAAGTACTGTCAGGGTGACTGAACACTGGAACAGGTTGGCCTGAGAGACTGAATATATCAATTTGTGGAGATATTCAAAAGCCATCTAGACACCATCTACATACCACTGCTTAAGCAGTGAGGTTAGATAAGATGACCTCCAGAGGTTCCTTCCAACCTCAGTCATTTTGTGATTCTGCAATTCTGAGATTCTATGAACTGATACATAAAGATTAAGGAACAGTTTGCTTGACCTACATATTAAAACATACTTAAGATAAATTTAATAAGACAAATATTGGTCTTATTTAAACTGACCACACTATTCCCTTCCAACCCATCCTATAATCCTACATTTGATATTTGGGTAGTTTTATGCTAAGAATTAGTAGCCATTTCTAAAAGACAAAAATGTATCCATAATGTGTAGCATCTAGGCAAAGTGATCTATTCTGTTATTAACACAAGTTATCCTCCAAATGAAATTCAAGCAGGGAGATAATCAGAAGGTAGAACTACAGCTGTGTTTGGTATATGGCTAATCAAAGAAAAAAATTGTTTGCTCTGATTCTCATTCTGTAGTCCTGCAAAGAATTAACCCGAGCAGCTAACAGTCTAAGCATTTACTTTGTGAATATGGGAATCAAGGAAAAAGAAAAATGAGAAAACACCATATCACAGTTGCAACTGCCCTGAAAAATGGAGTAACCTTAATAAGAATTTATGCCCTCAGTGTAGGTTTCAAGGTTAAAAAACAAAAAGATTTACAGCTTGACAGATTTATCAGTGCTCTTTGTTATCAGTGCATGGTCAAGATTATCACGTGTAAGAATTCACCTTTAAATTATACAAAGCTTCTCTTCCTGGTGAAAGTAATTTCAGAAACTTGACACTAGTAGCAGCAAATACCTGTGTCCCACTTCTACACAGTGGACATATGAATAGATACTGATAAAGCCAATCTGAATTCTTCTGCTAATCCTTCCTGAGGCATTATGTTTTTATTATTCAAACTGGAACTGTGCAGTCTCCTAGCTACCAGGCTCTATTAGTCTGTGTGTTGTGCATATGCATATGTGTATGTTTGTATATGTATATAAATATATCAGTAAACCATAGAAGAACTAGAACTGTTCCAAGGACTAAATGTTCCAAAGCTCTTTGGCAATCAGCTGACCATAGTCTGTGTGCTTTTTTTTTTTTAATTACTATTCTTTTTTTTAAAAAGAAACGAGATGTTTAAAAACAAGCAATTTCACTGATTGGAGAATATGATCCCATTTCCAAGGTGTGGCAGAGAAATGCATAGATGTCTGTAAAACCTATTTTTGATCACTCAGGGACTGGTGTAAAAGCTCTATGTACCAATGATGCTCTGAAAGGTGTAGAACTAATTCCCAGAAGGAAATTAGGGCCCTGGTGCAGATAGACTAGCAAGATTTTAAGCAGAGGCAGCTTCATAATGTCATGCACTCTGTTCTATAAACTATATTGGTTTTGCATTTTTCTCATCAAACACATACCTGAATTTTTTCCAGTAGGGCAATAGATAATTAAGCCTGTATCTGCCATGAAAGAAGACAATATCT
Organism: Anhinga rufa; assembly: GCA_013400875.1. Taxonomy (NCBI): domain Eukaryota; kingdom Metazoa; phylum Chordata; class Aves; order Suliformes; family Anhingidae; genus Anhinga; species Anhinga rufa. Next base: position 17,493 of record VZTV01091418.1, on the reverse strand, counting down.
AATGAAATAATGAGTGTAAGATTTGTAAAAGGGGGATTCATCCAGCCTGAATTTCTGGCTACAATATCAGGGTTCTGAGGGCACTACTAGCCCTTACTGGCCCTGAACAGTACACATGACTGCAAACCAAATTTGCAGGTTTTTGTGACTACAAAGAAAACTCTGGCTCCTGAACTGTTCCATAACTTTTCTGGTGGGCCAGAGACTATCCCTAAGAGGGAGAGAAGAAACTGGGGTCTGATAGGGGAGTGAATGACTGCAGATCTGGGCTCTGTTTGTGGTCTGAGATTGGAAAGAGGTTAAGAAGGCGGCCTAAGGATGTTACCCATGTACTCTCTGTTCATAGTGCAGACTGTGCCCTTGGCTGGGCTCAAAGTATTATACACATCAGTATAGGCTCCTAATTTATGTGACATTAAAATGTTACTCTCCCACAACCCCAAAGCCCTCAGTTTCTCAGTTTCTGCACCCAAGGGGTGGGCTTCCCCTGCCAGAGCTGTCACTCTCAGCTCAGTCGCTGCTCCCCTAGCAACTGGGATGGCTGGGGCCCAGCTGCAACATGGCCAGGGCAGTTCCTCTAGCTGCTGGCTGTGGCTCTGGGGCAAGGGCCTGGAGCAAGTGCCAGCCCATCTCTTCCCAATCACCTTCCACTTGCCCTTGTGGGTCCCCTCAGACTCTACTTCCCACTTGTGTGCACAGTGGCACCAGGTGCTCCTCAACTGGTGGAAGTTTTGGTGGGCAATGGGGCTCTCACACTGGTGTTGGAGCCAGCTGGGCTGTTCATGGCCTCTCCCTGGCATGGGGCACCCTACAGCTCCCCACTACCGCAGCCTGCTGGGTGTGCCCAGTGTTGTGGGAAGGCAGTCTGCATCGGGGCGGTTCAGAAGCAGCTCATGAGAGCCCAGCTGCGAGTTGCCCCAGAGAGGAGCTGCTAGCTCTCCACCAGCACGGTGTGTGAGGTAAGTTTAATTTAGGCACCCAAGCTGAGCTGATGCTGAGTGTAAGCCATATGGACAGGCAAGCCAGGACTAAACAGTGGGTTTGGATCCCTGTTTAAGAGTATGGATGTAAAAATCAGCAGCCTGTAAAAGGTCTGTGGAGCAGGATGTGCTGTGGTCAGGGCGACTGTGGCACACTGTCCTAGACCTGAACATTTACCTTCGCATACATGTGTTGAACTGCCTTAGGAAGTAAGTGAGGAATTGCTCTTTCCGTCATTTATGGGCAGAGGAATTCATGACCAGTGTAACCTTTTTTTTTTTTTTTTTTTTTTTTTTGCTAGAAGACCTAATAAACCTGCTGCAGTAGTCCAAGAGGAGTTCCTGAAGGCAGCTCCTGAGGGTGGTTCTTGAAAGGTCATTTCTATCTGAGCAGTGTGGTTAGAAGTCACTCACCATGCTGTGAAACCTCTAAGGGTCTTAATACACAATAGACAAAGAAAAGTCTGGCTATAAGATCAGTTTTCAAGCTTTTTCAATAATGTAGAGGACAGCTAAACATTGCAGATGTCTCTGAGCTAACTATCTGTCAGGGATGAAGCTGCAACTTTTCAGTACCTCCACCTCCATTAACATGCTTCCAAGAGAAGCAGAGCTTGAAAAATGTGTTAAACATTTTTTGCTGCACCATAAAATGTCTTAGCTCGCATTTAATTTTATCCATGATTATTTACAATAAAATTAGTTTAATCTGCCTATAAATCCTTACCTGGTACATTCTTTTTCCAAATTGCTTTATTAATCCTTAGTTATTATTAATTAGAAATGGCACAAACAGCCACAATCATTTCCTTAACTCTGGCCGACAGCTGGCTTTAATAGACTACAAAGCATGACTTTCGTTTCTGGAATTTATTTTTCTCCTGCATTAACAATGTCCCATGGTTGAAGAAGGCAAAAAAAGAGAAGAAATATTTCTGAGTGTCATTTTTCACTGTAGAGAGACAATGTTTTATTATAACTATAATGGATTGAAACTCGTGGTATGTTCTTAAATAATGCAGACAGGCAAAGCAGCTAGCAGCTTCATATTCAAAATTTTTTATTTTAAAAAAAATTTTTCATAGCCCCTCCTTTAGGTGTCAGTTTACTCGTCTGTTAGCAGTAACATTGGTCTCTCTGCTGTGTTTGTGGGACCAAGAGATTATATCATGTGAGAAACAAATCACATAATTTCCCTGCAGTGACAATTGATCAGGCAGAATATTTACATTTAACAGTACAAGATCTTGGTAATTGCTTGGCTCAGGAAGAGCATGAATTGTCCCTCGATGGTGCATCCTCTTCATGCGCTTGCTGACCATGCTTCTTTGACTTCTTTTAGCCACCTGCTGGAAATCTTATTGATGATATAAAAGGCATGTGAATAACATTGAGTACCAGAGAAGGCTTCTACATATAAATAGTAAGCAGAAGAGCGGAGAACCGCTGATAACACTGAAAATGTTTGAAATCTTTGCATTTTGCACATATCACACAATTTATTTTTTTTTCTGAGCAACTTTGTTACTTTTAATGATCTGCTCCATCTAATCTATTAGCCCATGGAATAAAAGTGTGACTGGTTTCCCAGCTGATATTACTCTACTGTTATGTGGGCTATAGATCCTGCTCCTAACACAGAAGAATTTAAAGGATTCCAATCTTCTTCTCTGTCCAAGCTTTTACAGATACTGTTTTGGAAATTTGAGAACACTACTTGCTTCTGAATTAAAGATATTAATTATAATTGGATCTGGAGTTTTGCTAATATAATCAGGACAAAGGATATAAAATTGTACAAAATGGAAAACCTGTCATTTAGAGATACAATTACATTGTAAATGTAAGAAATATGGCTGAAGGACTATGAAATGCTCTGATGAAAGAATTATAATGGAATCTTTTATAAAGGAGTTTCTGTTATTGACATCTTCTTAAATATTTACATAAGTGTGCAAGGGAAGGAAAATGAGGAATTGCATATAGACTAGACTAAGTAAAAGAAATCCAATGCATAGCTTCAGGAAAACTGAGAAAATACAGTAGAAAGAGAAACATATGATTGAAGTAAAGTCTGATGAATGATGAAATGCATAGGAATTTGCTATCAAAACTTGTATTTCTTTTAGACAAGGAAACTTAAGTTTTTAAAATAGTTTTTAATAACTTTCCTACTTCATTAATTCTTAATTAAGCTAATAATTTCTATAATATTTGTTCAAGAAGCAGGGATTCATATCAAAGGCTAGAAAAAATGTCTAGCTTTGCCCCCAATTCCTTGCATGACCTTGAACAATTTACTTTTCTCTGGATTTAAGCTTTTGATTCCTAACGTGTACAGAGGCACATCCTTGTCTCAGTGATAAGGTGAAGATGTTATTGTTCATGACTTGTTGAAAAGCTATGATCATGGGATACGTGTGCCAATACAGCTCACTCTATGGATTGATAAACACTATTTATGTATTTATAAAAATTGAAAGTGATATTCTTTTTCTTCCCACTGTTTGATCAACTTTGTTTTTACATTCTCAGAAAAGTAATACCTTTAATAAAATCTCAGCTTCTCTCTTCTACCTGAAAGTCCTTATGCAGACTACCATTCACAGAACTCAATGGCATAGCTGGAGTACCCAAATATTTCATCCTCCCAACACTCCTCATTCTATTTTGTATGTTTTGAATTGTATTTTTGTATGTTCTGAAATGTATGCTGCAGATTGAGAGTTCCTACTGTAAGGATCTAGTCTTTGAGCAAGGTATAAACACTGGAGTGCTAAAGATTAGTTACTTAATATAACAGTATTTCATTGTAACACATATTTATGTGTATTCTGTACTTTTTGCCTCCATTTTTGGCTCTTTAAAATAGGTCTAAAAAGATTTACTTACACCTTGGATGGGGCTCTTGAGATTAAATTGGTTATGGTAGTTTTTGAATCTGGAAAGCACCAAGTGTTACGAGAGGAAGGTAGAATCAGGGGGACTACAGCTATGCATAAAATTCCTTCTCAGTACACGCAATACCTGTTTTTGCAAATTAGGAAGGAGCTTGGCACTTTCAACCAATTACCGCTGAGGCAAAAACTTCAAAAAGTTTTATTCCAGTTTTATTAAATCAACCCAAGCTATACAGAAGAAAGAATCTTCTTTCTCCATACAGCATTATGCTGCACACTGTAAACTGTCAGAAGCACTTAACTTCATGCTGGAAATGTTTTGTATCTACTCTGTCTCTCTCTTGATATTTGCTATTGTGAAAAAGAAAGAACAAGGCAGTTGAAGGTTACCCTCACACCACATAAAAAAAAAAAAGAAAAGAAAAGAAAAAATAATTTTTTCAATTATAAATAGTGATTCTATGAAACAGCTGCAACACTTTTCTGAACTCTTTGTTTCTGACTGCTTTCTCTTCATGCCTTGAGCAACCAAAAGGATTAATACTGGGTAGTTATTTAAATATAGTTACTTGCTAAAAATCCTTTGCCAAGATCAGAGAAAGGGATTAGGATTAAACTGTTCTAATCAAAAGTAGTGTGGGTTGTTTTGTTTTGTTTTGTTTTTCTGATAGGGACTCTTGCTTCAAGAAACAAGTATTAACGCTGTAGAGACTGCAGCATTGTGTAGTGCATATGTCTCAGCACCAATAAATATCTTTTTTACTAAATACAGAGAAAGGATTTTATTTGTCACCTTTGTGTATAGATGTCCAGTGGATGTACTAAGGGATATTCAGGATAGTATGAAGACACCATATTTTAAAATAAGATCAACATTCTTTTTTTTTCTATTTTTTGCCAGTTTTAGAATGGTTTTGGCTTGCATGACTTCCCTACAGAAGTCACACACAGGAAGTGTTTGACTCTAGCTTCAATTAGAACTCATCCTTGGTGTGACTGCAATTGTAATAATAATAACTGAAATGTTTTCCTGTCATATTTACTTCCCTTCTGTAGCAGATGAGGTACAACAAAATAGTGTATACAAAATATATCAATGAACAGATAGCTTCTTAAGATCACACTGTCCCTTTGGGTCGTCTTTTCCATTATTTTATACTGTATTTTCTTTTTTTTTTTTTTGAAAATGAGTGCTAGTGAATCTTTGCTGACATAATGATTCTTATTATATTTAAATTACAGCTGGGTATTCAGCTAATGTATGCATGTGTGTGAAAACACATTTTTTAATGAGGCATAATGGATATTTTAATGACAAATAATGTGGACATACTGGTCTAAGCCCAACTTTAGAAGGATACACAGTGAGTTGCAGGGGTCATGGTAGGTTGATAGCTTTTTTTAATCTGAACTAGCTGAACTGGTACATAGTATCAGGTATTCCCCATTCCTCTGTGGCACAGAAATTGGAAATAAACTGGTATTTCTTGAAAAATTTTTACAGGTTGGCTACCTAAAGGCCATCTCCATCTAGTGCTTCCTGGAAGAGGTGTTATTGTCTTTATTTCTCTGTGGTCTTCTGTATGTTATTGCACCCACGGAGTTAGAAGTTAAGGATGTTTCAGGCAACACTTCTACACTTGGAGAGGAGAGAAAAGGACCTCTGCTGCAGATTACTTTTAATTATCCTATTGCCCATTTATAATCACTAGAATGACCAGGTCAGTGGAAGAAAGGCAGGAAGTTCTCCACTGAGTGCATAGAGTGAGGAAGATCCTGACTGATTTGGTACTAGGATTTAGTCACTTAGGTTTAGGAGAGAAGTACTTTGTCCAATGGTAGGAGATTGGCTGAGAGGGCAGAATTGATGGAAGTTAACCATAAGTATTTGTGTTAAGCATTAGCTACAGGAATGAGAGAAACTCTCCAAAATGCATCTCTATGTTGTTCTTCCTTAATTTAATAATTTGTGTGACTGTAAGCCTGGGTGAGTACACTATTAAATGTATCCTTCCTTTCAGAAATTAACTGTAATCTCATTGAAGGTACATAAGAAATATGGTCCATCAGTTTGCAAAAACATCTTCTAGTTGTTTGCAAAAACATCTTCTAGATGAAGACTGGCTCAGCTGGTGTGGCAACATTGATTGTTGGGATCACTGTTGATGAGGAAACAGATTGGAAATGGGGTTTGGAAAATATTTCTACAGTCCCATTCAGCAGTGAGCCCTCAGTAGGCTGGAGATAATTTAGATGTTAATCTCTTGGGGACAGAAACTGTCTCTTTTGCGGTGTATGTCTACAATTCACAACACATATGAATCAGAATCATGACTGGGCAGCATTATCAGTAGTACAAGCAGTGATAACAATGTTGCTTAGCTGCCCATTTCATCCTGTGATGGCTAATGAAAGTTCAGTGCCTCTTGATAGCTTCAGTTAGGTGGAGAAATTGATAGTGGAGGTTTTAGCCAGTCTTATTTACTTACAGAAAAATGCACAAGCTTTGTTTCCCTGAAATGGGAAGTTTCAGACAGAAAACTATTTGCATTTTGCTCTAAAGTTTTGTTCTAGTGATTTTCTTGTGTGTTTTCTTGGGCTCTTTTTTCTGCTTTTCTACTGTTTCTCTCACAGAGACTTGTGCAAGCCCAGCGCTGACCTGTGATGCTTGTGGGATTGCCTGGATCCCTTGGAGAGGCCCCAGTTAATGTTGCTATAAAGATCCCCTTTCTAAAAATTTGTGTCCTGACCTCATATATTCTCTCTCTCTCCGCATTAGAGGAAAGAGACTCCAGCTTCTGGTTTTCAGATATATGCTGTTTAATTTTGTTTGATTGGAATCTGAACAGATTGTTTTATCCACACCAACTCTGGATTTAGTGTACCTTCAGCTTGAATGATTTCACAGTGATTTTCTTGCCCCAACACCATCTAGGTTTAGTACTGAAACAAAGATTTATATAACAACACTGAAGGTATAAACCTGAAAAGACAAGTTTAGAAACAGAAAAAATTAAAATACTTAGTAGCTGGATATCTCTCCAGTTGCTTAAGCTCTTGTCTAAAACCCCAGGCTTACTTCTGCCCTTTAAACCGGTGTTTGTAGCAAAATACATTTTTACCTTTGCCCTCTGCTCTGAATAATCTTTTCAACCACTTCTTAGGTAGGCTTCTTTGGAGATAGGTCTTGGGATATAAATGCAATTGCTTTTAATGGTACTTTGGGAATCCATGTGCTCTGTTTTTTGGTTTCCTGTCAGTTCTACTGGGCTAACTGCTCAAAAACAATAAAGAGACTTCTGTTTATACTTAGATGTTGTTAACTTGATACTTTTATATGTTCTGACTTTCAACATCTCTGGAACAGCACTGGCACATGCCATATTATTAATATAATTGTCTGGCCCAGCTAGTGGTTTGTTGTCTGCTCAGGATAGGATATGAAGAGAAAATATACCTTTCCCAGCTTTTACTGAAAGTTCATGTCATATAAACTGATATTGTGTTTGCTATATTATGCTTCATGTCAGCTAATAGCTTCTTGTGGTTGTCCAAAATGAAGGGTGATACCCTAATCTGCCACTACAAACAATACTATGCTTCCTCCTCCTTTTTTACAGTTCATAACTCAATCAAGTAGATAAGGTGTCAAAAGCTACTATACTCTTGCATTTGTAGCCAGGGTCACACAGACCAGCTTTTTCTGAGCCTTTACTTTCTGTTGTGCTCTATGCTTTTCCTCCTCTGCCAAAAGGTCAAAAAAAGGAGTCCAGTGTTTATCTAAAGAAATAAGTTTCATCTGCTTACACCACCTGCCACAGTCTCCCATTTTTTGAATACTTAGGGTGGTGCTCTACATGTGTCAAAATTCTCCTTGAGAAATACCTAGGATACAGTGCAGCTGCTTTGGACTTTCTTTGACAAAATAACTGATCTCATAATGCATAGAAGATGATGTCTCAGGCTGACCTTTAATACGAACAAAGAGATCTACGAAAGGCTTTTCCTTTGGTCCAGCTGTTAGACCTTGGTATGCATTATTAACAGGAAGGTACATAAATCTCTTTGGTCTTCTGGCTTATGCATACACTTTCACTGACTTGTTTAGAAATTAATTAAATCTAATTTTATACTGAGCATATTCTGGGTATTGACAAATACTTTTTTCATTTTTATGCTTACAGATGTTTGAGTCTTAGTGCCTTTTTGCTTGGAGCCAGATGGAACCCATCCAAGATACAACTAGTCCCGCACCTGACTGCTCTTACATTGTCAAAAACATCAGTAGCTCAAGGTCCTTCGAGAACATAACACTGCTGGATTTTCTGACTACCTGGCAGTCTGTTTTCTTCACGTGTTCTGTGCCTAAGCAAAATGTTACTTTTTATTCTCTAGGAATGGAAACATGTAGGTTCTTATTATCAATAGTAGTTGTGTGATTTTCTGATATTTAATTGTGGGATGAGATGGTGGATTTTTGTAGATTGGGAAACTTTCCTATGGTGCAGTGTTCCCCAGTTACCCAATAAGTCCAATGTGGATGCCAATAACTCTTAAGAATGTTTATATCAATGAGCTCTGAAAATGTTCAGTTCTGTGCAGGTCAAAATAGCAGATTGTCTTTTTTTCATAACTCAGCAGCGATTTGGGATTTTAAGACAGCCTAGGGGCATAAAAATGTTTAGTAGTCTAGCTGACACCTTCAGCTTTGCTTTTCTTCTCTTTTAGCCATACCAAAGATGTATCAGGAGTGATGAGCTCTCAAGAGGGTACCCAGTGTGTTCTGGTCTCACTGAAACTGAACAGATGCTTTTCAGCTTTGCTGAAGCTAGGTTCCTAGGAAATTCATTAGCATTGTACATGAAAATCCCTTGGCTTTAGAGTTGTTTCCAGGTGACAGTGGCAAACAATGGGGAATGTAGTCTTTGTTTTGCACAACTTATTTCCTTGTTTATTTAAAGCTATATTTACCCTTTCAGGATTTCTGTGCATTGATGACTACAGTCCTGTGAGCTTCTCCCATTGTGGATTGCAGGTAGATTTTATGTGAGATGGTTATGAGAAAATGTGGTGTGAGAGCTTAATGCTGGTCTCAGATCTTTGGAAGCTCTATTTTGCAGAGGTTTTTAACTGCCCAGCATGGGGTGCCTGTTGAATGCTAAAAGGAACTTAGTAGCTTTTAAATTAATTTCCTTGTTTCTCCACAACATGATCTTAAATGTTCAGATACATATGGCAATCCAGGTTAGGCCCAAAGGGACTGATGATTGTTGAGAGGAGTAAATCATGAGATAGTCAATTTTCTGGAGAAAGTGGCAGTGCTCTGGCAATGGGGAATACTTTGAAGCTGAGAAAGCTTGTTCTGAAGTGACAGAATCAATGTCCATGACATAGGTTTGAATGCTTTCCTATTAGGCAGTCAGACCTGTTGCTAGAGTACCAAGGGATCATCTTAGCTAATCACTGGCATTACCCGTGACAGGAGTCTGTGAGGCTGTAAATAACTTACCCAAGTTATTTATGTGAGAAATGTTGTCAGATGGAGTTGTTCTTTTAATGTTTTATGCAGATTCAGATTACTCCTTACCAGAGCACCAGAAATTCAGACAGAGCAGGAGCAGTCTAGGAAACCATTGTCACTGTTGAGACAAGTTTTCATCCCTTTTCCAGATGCTGCTTTCAGTAACATGGTAAAAACCAGAAGGAATTGATGAGAACAGATTGGACCTCTCCTCCTGTATAGTTTAAAAATACCACAATTCATTAAACAGTGTCTGAATGGTGTCTGACCTGCAGTGCAACCCAAAAGCAATGCTACCTCTTCATCTCATCATATGCATTGCAGCACAGATATGTCAGGTCCAGTGCTTACTGGCATTGTTGGATTTACTGTACCTGCCCAGATTAGCTACTCCTCTGCATGTGTACCTATATAAAGTGCATTCCACTCCCCAGCTTGTGCCTGCAGGCCCAATGGGATGCCTGGGTAATGGGCTGAGGGACCCACAGGCTGCCTCATCTAACCAAATCAATGCACAGAACCTGCCAGACTCTCCTCTGAAAAGTAGGGAGAAGGTGCCTGCTAGATTAATTGTTCTGGTGGTTGTAACTTGCTGCCAGGCAGGCAGTGTCTTTTCTGAGAGCCCTGTGGAGCTTCACCTGCTATGGAGAAAGATGGCCTGGTAGACTACCAGATGGATGCACAAACATGTTATGGAAAATATGTACTCACTAATCTGTGTTCATATTAAATGTGCAAACTTAAAAAATAATTAAAAATTTAGCAACTTATTCCCAAAGAAACAGGATTTTGTAAAACTAACATTTTGAATTTGTATGATTTACAACAGAATGATAATGTTACACTAATAGAAAAAAGGAAAAAGAGGTTGCACACTATTTAACTAAAACAAGTTAAAATGACTCTAGGAACACCATTGGATAGATTCCCAATTGGGTTATATTGTTTAGTTCTATTGATTTGAGTAAAATTATTCCATTATAAACTGAGTGAATAATTCACTAGGTTTTAATTTGTCCACTAAAATCAACACACAAAGAAATTATCAGAGTTATATTCAACATTTTGCTGCAATCATCCATAAGCCTGTGTAGAATTAGGAAAGGAGAGCCAGGCAACACTTTCCTTTGACATCATTAAAGCTACATCCATATATTCACTCCACATTTAAAACTAGATCTGGGTTATGCAAATCTAGTTATCTTCTTATTTATAGAGATTTTGCAATAGATTCCTGAAGTGCTAGTATCCTATCTTTAACCAGTCACATTTAAAAAAACCTAAAAGCCACAATAAGTATTTATAGTTATATCCAATCAGTATAACTGTAATTATAGTTATAAAACAATTATCATTATATACTTTATACAATTAGTATTTATATAGTCAGTATTTATACTGACAGCAGGGGAGAGGGCAAAGCCCAAAAAAGACTGTCAGGGTTTAGCTCCAGCCGGCAGCTAAGCACCACGCAGCTGCTCATTCACTCCCCCGACTCCTTGGGAAGGGGGAGAGAATCGGAAGAGCAAAAGCAAGAAAACTCATGGGTTGAGATAAGAACAGTTTAATAATTAAAATAAAATAATAATAATAACAATGGTAATAATAATAATGATTATTGTGATGATGATGATAATAGTAATAATAGTAATAATAGTAATAATA
>VZTV01091417.1:746-39353 GCA_013400875.1 Anhinga rufa | reverse complement strand
TGAATCCTTATGTGGACAGTGCTGCATTTCCTGACATTAATGTCTTTTTCCTCCCCACACCAAGTGTCTTTGAAGTCAAATTCACTTTTAACCAAGATCCCCACCCCTCTCTTCCCACTGTAGAGCGGCCTGAACTGCCTGAGTGCTACTTCTGCTTTGACTGATGCAAGATGTTTGGAAAAATAATGGTCTTTAGAATACCTGGCATCAGAAGGAAATGTAAATGTAAATACGTTTGGGAGCTCTAGTGTAATTACAGATGCTCTAAGGCAGAAGACTGGCAGAAAATATCAATTTAAATGCAAAAGACTTCATTGGTTTAATGTCTCAAAAGTGGCAATTTAGTTTTGAAGGGCTTGTATAGAGTTCTATTCATAGACTCCAATTTGTAGGGGGAAATACATAAATTTTTTAGTAAGTGTAGAAGTTAAACAGACCTTTTCAAAACTCAGTTTGTGATTAACAAGCTGAAAGCACTCAGTTCCTTCCTGCCTCCAGATAGCCACCCTTTGACACAGTCTTCTGGAGGGGAGCAGAACACTACAGCAGACTCAATGGCACCTGAAAGATGCACCTCTTGATCACAACTCTGAGCTTTTTTGCTAGGCAAGCAGCCCACTCATCTTACCACATGCTGTACGTTCTGTGCCATGGAAAGGAATTCTTTTGACTCCTTCTGCCTGTATTCTGGGAGAAACTCTATGTTGGCAACACGAAACAGTCCAACAAAATACAATGCATCTTTGTTTTCTGCCTGAACTGCAAGAAACAAAGAAGACAGTGAGTCTCCAATTTATTTTTTCTTTAAATAACAATGAGATTTTTTTTTTCTGATTAAATTCTAAACCAAATTCATCTATTCAGCCTTACAGTGGCAAGGACTACCAAATGAACACTACATTTTCACAGCCAAACTGTTCTAGATAAGTACCACAATATGAAAGTTCATTAAGCACCTGTTCCCTACATGCAAGATGAGATACCACCACACAAATGAACCAGCATAATAGAGGCAATATCAACATCCAGATTCTGAAGCATCCTTAAGGAATCTTAGGCAATATTAGTGTTGGGGTTTAAAGAGGAGAACATAGTTTTTACTGCTCATTTAGATGCATCAAGCAAGAAAGAAGCACTCCAGAGAAGTGATAATTTATTGTCCTGTCCAGTGTTTTTACAGGTCTCAAAATAAATATTTGCCTTCTATATTTTACTTCTTTAATTTCTTTAAATCTATTCTGCATGAGAGTCAAAGAACTTACCTGGCCTTCAGCAGGCCAAGAAACACAGTGGAAGTCAAACTTGGAGGAATCAAGTTCATAGGAACTGTCAGGTCTGCACAATTAGCTAGCACATGCAAAAAAATATTTTGCATAACACTTAAAATAAAAAGTCACACTTCCTAAAGCCAGCAGCTATGCCTGCTTTTATAATTACGTGTTAATTCAACTGTCTGAAGTCTTAAGAAAGATGCCCAAATTTCTTTCAGGCCCCCATTTAAATAAGTTTCATGTTTATTTTAGAAACAGCCTTCACAAGTGAGATCCTAAACTCAACTGAAAGTGCTATTAGGGATAGCAATGTATGAAACTGGCATGAGCTTTCAGCAACTCACCAATGAAGAGCCACAGTAATGTCCAGGTTACAACTCCTAAAATAAATAGAATGAGGGTAAAGAGAATTATTTTGTTTTGAAAATTCCACAGCAACTTATCTTTTTTCTTCAATTTGCCATGTTTTTTCCTTGCCAGAATCCTCTTTGCCAATTTATCTTCTGCAGCTACCATTTGGACTGAGATGTTGGCTACCTAAAATAAGGTGAAAGACAACAAAAAATGTGGAACATTTCTAATAGCAATTGACTGACCAATGACTAGAACAGATTCCCACACATATTTGTCTGCTACTGCACGTACACAACTAGAGTTAACTTCATAGCAGTTAAACTCCAGTCATAAAGTAAGGTCCTTTTCTTCCAGACACATGCTGATATAACACAGAGTCAGACCCTATTGCATAAAGATGTAAAAACACAATGTACCCTAGGATAACAGCTCACCATGCCACAATTACCCAGCATTAACCATCTGAACAAATGTTAATTCATTTAGGGTGCATCGTGCATCCCTCATTATTGTAAATTAGCCCTCCTTAGTCCAAAGAGTAGACAATGCTGAATTACCTTACGCTGTCTGCAGCTGACAGACAAGTACTGCAGAACAGCAGCTTTTCACCAGCAGCTCGGTAACATAACCCAGCAAGGTGTCTCATGACCCAAACAGTTGCTATGTTCACACAAGTTTGGTGCAGAAGCAGATACATGTTCAGCCATTCATTCCCTTTGTGTGAAGTGAGAGGGCGGGGTTAGCGTGACATTCAAATAGTCAATACTTTTTCCAATATTAGAGCTTGTCATTTCTCTGCTAAAGAGCCAAGAGACAGACGTATGCACACTACCATTGCTTTCTCCCAGCCCATGGTCAAAATGTCACCTCTGCTTGGAAGAAAGCCACTTTCTTCTCAGATCAGAACCATCCCAATACAAGTGGGCTCAACCCATTCATTCCTCAGAAGGAAGTCTCTGCGTCCTTTCAGGATGAGGAGCTGTGGGTACAGACCTCCTCTTTCTGCATGTTCAGCTCCTTCTGAGAAGTTCCCTCCAGTGGACAGGAGGACACAGTACAGGTCTTGCGGGGTTGGGACCTGGACAAGGTCATCACCTGCATACCCAGCCCCTTGACAGTTTATTTTGAACTACCATCCCAGATTTTCTAAAGCTATCTTCAAAATATCTCCTGACCATCTTACTTAGGCACAAAAGACTACTATGTGACCATTTCTGCATTTGCAGGAGCCATTTCTACTTCCTATAAATATCTTAGCAATCTACTGTTTGGTCTGTTCTGGAAAACCTGTTTGTACCAGACGGATCCCCCAGGCATTTTCCTCTGCAAGAAATAATGATGCATTTAAGCATACAAATAACATCTATCAGTTGCTTCAGGCACAGGAAGAACTCCCTGGGGAAATCTCTGGGACTTCATAAAATTCCCACGTGGAGAGCTCCTGTAACAGTCAAATGCTTTGTTGTGAGATCAGCAAGAGGTTCAATCACCTTTTCTCAAGTCAATTCATTATCTCATCTATGCAGAGGTAGCTGGCGAGTTCCTGGACCATTCAGGGCATTAATGACCAAGTGCACTGGGTATGAACACAGGCATAGCTGTGATAACCAGATGCACCAGAATTAGAACTATAAAAAAAAAAAACCCTTTCGTTTCCTCCTTATATCACAACTATAACACAAGTTACATAATATTGCCACATCAATAAGGAACACTCAGGAAAATATTCCAAAAACGTGTTGATGCTAGTGAGGGTGAAGTTCTCAAGAGGCTGCCTTAGGAAGTTGTGGGTTCTCCATGACTGGAGGTGTTGGCAAACACCAGGCAGCAATTAGCAGCAAGAGTTTTAGTGGGAAGTCTTCTATGAAGCACAAAATAGCCTCTGAGACAAAAAGACCTGGCTCTGGAGCTCATGTATACAAAGATGAAACTGAGCTTCATCATTTCAAAGATGAAGACCAAAACAAAACAAAACAAGATCTTTTTCCTTGTCTTTGGAATAGCTTGATTCATTTTAAGGGCATCTTCAAAATGGGTCCCCCCCGCCTCACAGATGACTTTATGCCACTTGTGGGCTAGGACCTACTCAGAGGTATATCACCTCTCAGCAATGCAAATCAAGAATCTCTGACAGAAACGAGTGATAACCAGTCTATGATTTACTTAAGGTGCAGACAGCCTCGGTCTACTGAGGGACAAACCTCTGTCCCATCACCTGTCCCCTTCTGTGCCCACCCAGAAATACCCAAGGAATTCACAGTCACGCTGGAAGATGCACACACAACAGCACAGACTCTGACTTGGGCAGATCTGGCTGCTCCCTAGGCTCAATAGGCCCTTCTTAGCCTCTGCAGAGCTACAAGGGGTAGGCAGCAAGGAGAAAGGCTGCAACAAGCTGCCAGGTTATTTACCATCATTACATTCTTTGAAGCTTCTCAGAAGGTACACTGCAAGAGCATGTGGCCTCTTGTAGACTAAAAGGTGTGGACACAAGGCTCATTTTTCATCCCTACTAGCTATATTTCACTTGAGGAGGGAGAAGACTATGAAAGTCAAGTACCACCTCGCTAAGAACTGAGCTCTGAGTTATCAATGTGGGATGCTAAACTTAATACAGTGGTTACAAAAACTATGTGCTGATGGATCTTGATACCCAGGAAATGACAAACATAACTACTAGCCATTTGCAAAAAGTGGTGCTGTGTAATAATATACAGTAAGTGGTTGTCTCCTTCTGCCCAACACTAGCAGAGCCACATCTGAAATACTGTTTCCAGTTTTGGGCCCATCACAGTATAACAGAGATGTTGATAAACTGGAGTGATTCCAGGGGAGGGCCACCAAGAGGTGAGGGGCTGGAGGATATGACGTACAGCAAAAAGTTGAGAGCCCTGGGGTTGTTTAGCTGGAGACAAGAAGGCAAAGACAGTATGAGTAAATCTAATTATAGATTTCCCTATCTAAAGTGGGTGACAGAGAAGACAGAGACACACTTCTCTCACTGATGCACAGTGAGGAGACAGACACAACAGTCACACGTGGCAGCAGAAATTCCAGCTAGACTGGGGGTGGTGGTGGTGGAATGCATTTTACCATGAGGGCTGTGCACCTGAGCCATGCCCAGAGAGGTCAGGGAACCTCCATTCCTGGAGACATTCAAAACTCCGTGGGACAATGCCCCAAGAAATCTGTTCTGGCTCTGATGTTAGCCCTGTTTTTTAAAAAATTTTAAAACTTTCATGAGTCCCCACCAAGGTAATTTTTTTCTATATTCTCTGATATTATGCCCTAGTAATGCTTTCAATAAGAGAGCTCTGTGTATCCTCACAGAGCGATCATAAGCAACATCATCACAAATATCCTGCCAGCCCCATAGTCAAAAACAATGGCTAGCAATCTTTGACATCAGAGTTGAGGATGTTCACAGATGAGAAGAAAAATGAGTAATAAGCAGTAATGAGTAGAGTAATAAGACCCAGTAGTACACTTTACAATTTCCACAAACAAAATGTGAGAACACAACTTTTAGAAATATTTCAGACTCGTATTTTCTATCTAGGTATTTAACTGCACTTGTTTTGCACATTCTCAAGGAAGACTCAATCTGCCCCTCTTCTGTATTCTTTAAAACACTTATTGAGTACAATTCTGTTTAAGGATGAAAACCAAATTGCCTCTTTGTTTGTTTAAAGCTCTGCTCTGTCATGTAATATTCCCTTATATGCTCAGCTGTTCAGTAGGACAGCTTGAGACAGCTCAATGAACGCTTAGTTCTGACGTCTAAAATTTGGGCCACTTTGATCAAGATTCCCCCAAGAATGTTTTATATTTAAGTTTTCCTATGTTATTCCTTTTTGTAGCTGTAGACCTAACCAGCACAGAGGGACCTGGACAGGCTGGTTCGATGGGTCGAGGCCAATTGTATGAGGTTTAACAAGGCCAAGTGCCGGGTCCTGCACTTGGGTCACAACAACCCCAGGCAACGCTGCAGGCTTGGGAAAGAGCGGCTGGAAAGCTGCCCGGCGGAGAAGGATTTGGGGGTGCTGGTTGATAGCCAGCTGAACATGAGCCAGCAGTGTGCCCAGGTGGCCAAGAAGGCCAACAGCATCCTGGCTTGTATCAGGAACAGTGTGGCCAGCAGGAGCAGGGCAGTGATCGTGCCCCTGTACTCGGCACTGGTGAGGCCGCACCTCGAATCCTGTGTTCAGTTTTGGGCCCCTCAGTACAAGAAGGACACTGAGGTGCTGGAGAGTGTCCAGAGAAGGGCGACGAAGCTGGTGAAGGGTCTGGAGCACAAGTTTTGCGAGGAGCAGCTGAAAGAACTGGACTTGTTTATTCTGGAGAAGAGGAGGCTGAGGGGAGACCTTATTGTTCCCTACAACTACCTGAAATGGCTTCAAGTTGCATAAGGGGAGGTTTAGATTGGAAATTAGGAAAAATGTCTTTACTGAAGGAGTGGTCAGGCATTGGAACAGGCTGTCTAGAGAGGTGGTGGAGTCACCATCCCTGGAGGTGTTCAAAAAACCATGTAGCTGTGGCACTTCGAGACATAGTTTAGGAGGCCTGGTGGTGTTGGGTTAATGGTGGGACCTGATGATCTTAGAGGTCTTTTCCAACCTTAATGATTCTATGATTCTTAAAAATTAGGTCCTGTCAAGGATCATTAAAGACTGCTCAAGATTGACATCACTGGACTCTAAGTGTGCACTTGAAATAACTAATGTCTTCATTGCATCTACTACAATTCTAACCTTATTTTTAAAAAAATGCACTTCATGTATCAAGGCTTGCATGTCAAAGTTCTCTCTTCCACAGGATTCATAGGAATCTTAAATGCTATGTGCTACATTTTAAATATTTCCCTAGGTTATATTAGTTTACCATAAACATTTTATAGTAAGACAGACAAAGTTAAGCTGCTCCCTTTCCTCAATAAGGATCACAATTCTTAATTCAATTTTCCTCTCTGCTGCAACTTAGTTCTTGTGTTCTAGAATTGGTTTCCAGCTAAAGCTGCAATTTGACTATCACCGCACACTAAATTATTTAATTACTTCTTTGTCATGAGCTAACGTTCATGCAGTAATCCCCTTCTGTATCTTCTAGGGAAAAGCAAAACACTTTATCTACTTTCACATTGCATTTCTTGCCTAAAAATTGATTTCTTTTGGGAAAAAAAGTGCTGCCATTAACACCAATAGAAGCTTTTCACATTGTCACACTGGTATGGCCATTATTTCTATTGTCTGAAAATACATGTTACCAGCAATCTGAAGATATAAAAACGTATGTTGACATTTTCAACCGAGTTATGAAACAGGAAATTATACCAAATCTAACCACGATGTAGTGTTCAATACTTGAGAATTATATCATAGGAAATCTAATAGTGTCAAGAAGTATATGAAATCAAGAATGCTTAAGTCAGCTACTTACACTTAGTTCATCTTCCCGATTAGCTACTGGGTGATCACTTGTTTCATCCATTCCAGCAGAATTATTTTTATTGCTTGTCCCAGCTGAAAGAGAGCCTTGCACTTTTCTCAGGCACCACTTCTACTTCTGAAGCTGAAGACAGCTAACAGCAATGTCCAGGACCAAAAGAGGCATCAATTTACTTTGATGAGTTTCCAATTGTAATCTCATCTGCCCTATTGCTCCTCTGCGAATTAGAAGGATGCTATCATGTAACTTTAGACATCAAAGTCAGACTGGAGAAAATAGGCTTTTCATCGTCTTTTTAAGATGAAATAGTCTCCGACTTGTTAAAACAGAAAATCACAGTGCTAAAATCTATATATCACTAAAATGTCACAAAATTAGTTGCCATGAACAAGAAAAATAGCAAGTAAAATGTAAATATTATGGCAAAATGATGCAACTAAAAGAAGGAAAATAAATATAAGTACCTTGAGTAAGAGTGCTGTAAATAGCAGATAACAACTGCAAACCAAGAAGAGCATTTTGACTCTTTCCTAGAATTTTTGTAATTGTAATGTACCTTTTGAACACTCAAATTTAGTTATTTTTTTGTAACCAAGAAATAAACTGTTCCAGGCAACATATTTCATATTGTTAAAATAGATCAGGCCTCAGACTGAGAATCCTTTTTGTAATCAGATGCAGGAAGACACTTGTACATAACAGTTCCATCCTCTTTTCTTTGGTAATTAAATATTTATAGAGGATGTAAAACAGTACTTTCCTCAATGGATGCTAACTATAGAGCTGTCTTTACCTTTAAGTGATTAACAATCTCAATGCCTTCCTTGGGTCAACTTCAGAAATGGCACTGGAGAAATTACAACTTTATTAAAAAAAAATAACTTTTCTATTAATTTATCTTTTAAGATATAAAACCTAGACTAACAATCATAAAAACTTTAGCAACACAGTAGTGTAGAGCTATAGAAAAGACGTAGTCAGACCTCGTACCAAGTGAGTTCCAGGCATGATCTACGCTCTGTCTGTGTAACCAACAACAGACTACTTCAGCTACAAGGCAAAAAGTCCTACAGTTAGATAATGTACTTGTAAACTTAAATATTTCTTGTCTGTGTGTTAGTCTTTGGCTTATGCTCTGAAGCACAATATTTATGTCCTCGGTCATTGTTTATTATTAGTTCTAGAACTGCAATGTATTTTAACCATATGAGGTGATACTTTAAGCTCAGGGCCTTATTAATGCTTTAATAGCATGGGAAGATCTATTAATTTATTCCATATTACTCTATATAATTGCTTCCAACTCCCACTTTTTTTTGGCTACATTTAATTTTTTGGGGACTACTGTGGTCTCTTAAAGTGTTCATGTTATTCCCAAAAGCTTTCCACTATCCTGTACACAGGGAGTTACTATGATACAAATGGCATTTCAGAAGCTGGTCCATAGATTAAAAGAGCATTGTATATAAAAACACTTTCCTTTTGTCAGTATCAAAGTCTGTTTATTCAATAAGTCCTTTATGCTCTGAGAAAGCACAGTTATTGTCTCTAAATATCATTTTTCTTCAGCCATTTAACTTCACATATTTTCTCCTGAAAAGATAAAAATAACCGTGGTGTTTATTATTGACGTAGCAACAAGAGTCAATCAGAAGGTGTAGTATTAAATGTGTGCTTTAAACCTAGTAGGAAAATAATATGCTATTTCCTCTAGATTACACAGAAAGGCTGAGGTAGAAGTTATTTCCATTCCTTCAACGAGGTAAACAACATCATTATGCACCTTTCACATACCTGAGGTGTATATGGGCTGCGTGTATGAAATAAATAAACGAAGGGGAAAAAAAAAAGATTGAGAAGGAGGAGTTGGTTCTCCAGAGATCCATGCTGCAGCCCATGGAGGAGACTACGCTAGAGCAGATGGATATTCCTGAAAGACTGCAGCGCATGGGAAGCCCATGCTGGAACAGAGGAAAGAGTGAGAAGGAAGGAGCGGCAGAGAGAAACCGTTGTATACTGACCGCAACCCCCATCCCCATTGCGCTACTCAGGTTTTGGCCGGTAGAGGTGGGCAGGCAAGGAGAGGAGTTGTGAGTGAAGAAAAGAAGCTGAGCCTGGGAAAGGGGGGAGGAAGAGTGTTGTTTCAATGTTTGCCTTTTTGCTTCTATCCAAATTAGTAGTTACATTTTTATTTTAATTGGCAGTAAATTAAGTCGATTTTCCCCAGGTTGAGTCCTTTTTGCCTGCAACAGTAATTGGCAAATAATATCCCTCAATAATAATCTCAAAGCATTATTTTTCTCTCCTTCCTGTTCTTCCCATTTTCTCCCTCAATCCCACCGAGGAGGGGAGGGAGGGAGGGACTGAGCAACTGGGTGGGAGTTTGGCTGATAGCCATGGCTAACCGACAGCAGTGTTGCAGTACCTGGTACTTCCCCCTCTCCTCCTTTTAAAAGCAAAATTAGGGTCTGAGGGTTTTTTCCCCAAGATAAGGGCATTCTGTTTCCAAGTAAAGCAAGAATAAAGAGGCTGGCAAACTGAAATAAACCAGGAAACATATAGAAATAAAACTGTCTTATGAAAGTGAGCACTGCTGTTTCCTTCTGTTTCATTAATTGCATGTTCCCTATGTAAAAAAAAAAAAAAGAGTCTGAAGGTTAAAAAAAATTCAAAGCCAATGCAAACCATAGGCTTACTCTCTCTGGTTCCCCTGACAGATACCAGTGATTCCAGGTCAACTTGAAAAATAGTGATGAGTCATGGTATGCATGAACTGGTATTAAGCATCTTGATTTTACCTCCTGCAAGTAATGCATATCAAAGCATGACTCATCTCTTTCTGATGCAAATCAAAATAACATCCTATTTTCTTGCCCTTGTCATGGCTTCCAAACCAGTTCCACCTCCTCGTGCTTTCCTACTACTACAACACCCACCTTCACAAATCACAGACTTCTCCGTTTATTCACACAATGATCGTGATGCTTGGTTTTACTCACATCATTCTCCCTTAGGGCTGTCACTTCCTTATGCACAGCTGTTTGGCAGCCTTTTTGTTTTGCATCTCTCCAAGCCCATCACACAACTGGGGCAGTTTGTTAGTCTAATCTGTGACACCCCCAGAGCCCACTGAGTCCCTGATTAAGGGAAAGGCTGCAGCAGATCTGCACGACAGCCTTGTGCCACAGCTGAGATGTCTGCCCATATTACACAGATATCACGGAGGAAGCTGGGATGCCAGTGATTCAGCTTTCCAGGAGAAAAAGCTTCTCTTGTGCTGCACAAACCTAGCTATGCTAGGAGGAAAGTAGGGTTCATCTTACTTGTCTCAGACTGTCTAGAGGTTAGGCATGTAAAACCAAGTTTGTTTTCTAGACTCAGCCTATACACAATGGTGACAGAGAAGCATTCAAAAAAGAGCAGATGAATCACACTTTCACCACTGAGTTCAGGTAGAAAAGAGGCAATTATTTTATCAAACCTATCATCTACAAAATCCTCTCTGTGTAATAGAAATCTTTGCCTTTGACCAAAGCTGCCCTCATGATCAGTTCAGAGGCAGTGTTTCTTGCTCCCTTAACTGATAGGAACTTAGAACCAGCTTGCCAGCATCAGCCCACTAACACATCAGGGTACTCTAGAGAGCCACTGACCTCAGCATGATATTTTTTTTCCAAACTGAACATCAAAAGTGACAGTTTGCTTGTTTTCAGAATCTCCCTTTGCCAAGCAGCAATGTCTCACAAGCTGCACAAAAACACAGGAGGAGGAAGAGTCCATACACAATGTAAAGTTAATAAAGTTAAAACCTGGTTTTAGTACCTATAAGAATTCTCTTGCATATTGCTTGTATCTGGTTTGCTTTAATCAAAACTTGGGTAAAGCACAGGTCTTAACACGTCTGTGAAAACTAAACAAGGGTTTAAGTGCTGATTTATGATAAGGCATTCATAAGGCATTTGAGAAGTCATTCATAAAGATTCTTAAGTCAATCAATTTTCATCAGAGCTGACACAGACTAAGAGTGTATGATTGCATATTTTGTCCCTTGAATAATTTCTTCAAATTACAGCCAACAGAGGAAGAAAAGGTTTTGGCTATCCTTCTCAATAAAGCAGCTGAATTTGTAATTTGATCTAGAGAAGGTCAAATACCTATATCTTCAATATGTATGTATTAATAATAACTGGCATGGTATAAATAGTCTGCAGAGATCTGCATGCACTCAGTCAAGTCATTAATATTTTGGATACATCTCTTCCATCACAGGAGACACAATAGCCGTTTCTTTAATCTTTTGGAAGCTGAAATTGTGAGCAAGTTGAAATGAGGCTTTTACCAAAGTATAGAAGTAGCAATCGGTTACTAAACGCTAAATTATTAATAATTGTCTACTAACATATGTTTCAGTATCAACTTTGAACCTCTTTCTCCTCCCCCATTGAATGAATATCATGCTGCTTGCCTATGAGATCTTTGTCGTCTGGAAATGCAGCTTCAACTCACAGTGCTCGTATTTATTTTTTCTTCTCCTTGAGCTCTTACTTAATTTCTAATTCCTGACAATGCTTGACTATGCACTAGAGGCCTCCAGTGCAAGAAAATAGTTTCCAACAGACAAAATCATCTTGGAAATTACAGGCAATTGAACTGTCTTCAAAGATCCAGCCATGACAGGCAACTGCCATTGACAGCATATCATCTGAAATGAAGCAGCTGACCGCCTTGCATCGCAGCCTCCCTGAGCACTAATAGGGCTATTTTGCCTTGCCTATGCGTACTGAGAACAGCTTAGTTATTTGTATCCCCATCAATTTAAATTAAAACAAAAAGGCTAAGTGAGCACTTCTTTTGGCCCCAGCATCCATTTATCAGTCTGTGGTATTTTAAGGACAGACAAGCCCTGCTGTTCCATCAGTTAATGGTCTCACACCACTTGCCTCTTATTGGGGCCACTAGCTAATTTTACTCTTCATTTCTTTCTTGCTTATATGAAACCGGACAGCTATGTATGGCAGGGAGCAAGGCAAGTGATATTGACACACTGTACATGAATCGTACTGCTAGATTAAATATAACTTGTTAGGAGAATCATAGTGCTAGGAAATAAGCTGCATTTCAAATAAAATAAAAAATATATTAAAAAGATAGAGTTTCCACAATAATGAGGTTGACCCAGTTGAGCTAGCACTGAAGCCAATGATAACACCCTCTACAGAAGCCAAGTCATGGCAGCACTTCAGCCAAGCAAAGGCAGCGTTTGTAGCATTTCAGGTGATGAGATGTGCTGATGTGCAAACTCCCATCTATCGGAGTGCTCAGTCAAGTGTGCTTGGATAGGTCAGGCCTGAGCAGAGTTTGACAAGCCCAGTCAAAGCACTTACTCCTACTGGTGGGTGCGTCTGTGCTCCTCCCTGCAAATCACACTTCAGTTGGTGACCTGGTCCTTAACTGGTGCCCTGTTGAAAGTGAACAGAGATGAAATTCATAAGCTCCTTAAGGCTTCAGTTTATAAGCAGTGCTGTCCAAAGGCGTTAGCCCATGAGGCTAAGGCTCCCAGACGCTGTTACGATTAATGGATACCCCATCCTCTCTCATCAAACCCTATGTGCCACATGGAAGGCAAACAGGAAAACACCGCTCTTCCCACACTTCCATAGCAGTCGGTTGCCATAACAGATGCCCTGCGGAAACGAGGCTACTGTTTAGTGCAAGTGAACCAAAGATATCTCACTCGCGACGCAGGACTGCAGTGTCTCCCCCAGGAAACACTGTGCCCAAGGCTCCACAAGCCTCATGCCAGCCTGGCCCCAGTGTTTGCCACAAAAAAGATTCCTTATAAAATGTTAATGTAATATCCTTGTCCTGCCTTTCCACAGTTGCATTTCCCTTGCAATTAAGCAGAGAACATCTTTGATACCCTTTTTGAAGAAAAACAGCACTGGAAGTTTAACTCCTCCTCTTCCCTCCTCTGTCTTTCAAAAACCTACCCATGCCACTTCCTTTCAGTCTTGACCTTTCATCTCATTTCTATTTCTCTGATCATCCAAGTAGGAAGACAGAACAAAAAAAAAAACTGGGAAAAAAAACCCAAACAAACTGGAGCTTTTTCTGGCTTCATTACTTCCATCTGAGACTTCAGCAGGGCATGCAGGCCACCTGGGCCACTTTTATCCCTACTCTATCAGGTCTCAGAATCCTGTGATGTTATCATCCAGGAAGTGGCACTACAGCAAGCACATGCAACTTTCAATTGTTTAGGAGCAGAACAGATTTTTTTTTTTTAATTTTTGTTTTTTTGTTTTTTTTTTTTAAAGCAATAAACTTGAATTAACCTACTATTAAACAGTTAGACAGACTATTTGCACTTCCAAGGGTTAAACAAGCTGTTTCACTCAGCCTGGTGAATTTGGGGTTTCTGCTTCTTTGTTCAGGGTTTATGGGGCAGCTTGACATTCTACTCCCTAGAAGTGACTGAAGCTGTTGTTGTCATCCCTCACTCACCAAAAATTTTGAGAAATAGAGTGCCCAAAAGACCTACAGAGATTAATTAAAGAACTGAAAAAGCATACCTGACAAAAAGGGACACCAGGAAGTTAGTCCAGTTAATTTGACAAGGAAAAGTCAAAACAAAAGTATTTTTAGTGTTTGAATTACATAGCTCTGGTATCGGCAGGCTCCTCACCCAGACAAAGAAAATTCTAAGTGCCGGCAGAGGCAGGGCAGTGCCACTAGATAACTTACAAAGAAAACCTGGTGTTCAGAATAAAAACCACACGCAAGCACAGACAAGCCAGTCGAGATGAACCACTAGTGAGGGCTGTTAACCATGATTACAACTGACCAAGAATTGCACCGACTCCTGTGCACCAAACTGCACAGTACCCTTTTCAAACTTTTTTTCCCAGAGATGCTCCCGATGTACTTGTTAGGTCACTGCAGTCCCCTCTGACCTTGACATCTTTGCGTACTTGCAGGCAACTGCTCTATCTCAGCTGCAGGGACACTAATCTTCATTAGGGGTTGATCACCAGCTTGAATATCTGCTTACGCCCTTGGGCCGAGTGCAGTGAAATAACAGGCAGAAGTTAAGAGGATCTGGACTGATAGAAACAAAAATGAAAGTCTAAATATAAAACTTGTTACTGTGATCCACATAAGCTGCATTTGTTTCTCCTGCCTGCTTCTAGGTTCTGCATTACAGAAAGTGCTCTCTGTATATTGGTTAGAGCAACTTGAAAGGGTTGGACATGGTCCTGATCTCCATATGGCAGTGTCCTTATGCATTCACCGCCACATGATGAAATTGCAAGAACTGAAGAGCTGTTAAGAGGAGGGAGCTACATCCCCATCTGCTCCATTTACAATGTCATCACAAGCCCTGACTAAAAAAAAAAAGTTACCATAGTGTCCTGGTTTCAGCTGGGATAGAGTTAATTTTCTTCACAGTAGCCAGTATGGGGCTGTGTTTTGGATTTGTGCTGAAGCAGTGGTGATAATGTGGAGATGTTTTGGTTGTTGCTCAGTAGCGCTTACACTAGTCAAGGACTGTTTCAGCTCCCCGTGCTGTGCCGGGGGCACGGGAAGCTGGGAGGGGACACGGCCGGGACAGCNTCCAATTTTCTCCCCCATCCCACTGGGGAGGAGTGAAGGAGCAGCTGCGTGGTGCTTGGTTGCTGGCTGGGGCTAAACCACGACACATAGTTTGAACTAAAACTGAGGGATTTGTGCCTTTTGTGTCTGTTGTATGGAAGTTCAGCAGAAAGAAGCACCTTTTCCAGCCCTTGGGTCTCCATACAGCTTCAACTCAAAGAGCTTGTGAACCTTCCTCCAGCACCATATGTTATCCAGCTCCATCAGTTGACATCTCACAGCAACACCACTTGAGCTAGCTCTGTGGACAAAGGCTTTACCTGGGATTTAAATACTGTATTTTTTCTACAAGCAGGCTCTACTCCATATTCTATCAAGCAGGCTCAACTCTCCCAATGTTAGAGCCAATCACCTCACAAGAGACAAAATTAAGCTAATTGAGAGCAGTGTGGAAGTCAGTCTGACCAGCAATTTGCCAAACTGGGGAAGCCACCTGAAATTTGTTTTAAGGATCAGTACTTGAGGATCAGGAGGATATCACAGCAAACAGAAGCTGATCACACACGTACAAGTATGGTGCCTAGTAAAGACAGCTGGTCACATAAGCTGCACTTGCCTACTGCAGTGAAGTTTCAGTATCCTTTGTTGCCTGGAAAGCTTGGGTTAAGATCCCCACACTAAATCCTTTGTGTACAGTAATGTCAGAGCCTGCCAAGACTCTGTGCTTCCTTCGTATAAGAGAGCAGACCTGAACGTCTGTGTGCCTGACCTTCAGGCACAGGGAGATCCTTATATCCACTTTCATGTTGGCTGGTCATCTTCCCACCATTTGCCTGTCCAGGCTCGTAGTAGGTTTCTTTTAACAGGCGAGATGGATTCCTCGTGGTGTTTCATTAAGTCAAAAGGAGGAGCGAGCTAATTTAGGATCATAGGAGATGCTGCCAGAGCCACCCTCCCAAGAGTTTTTACACTCACGGCCACATAACAATACAAACAAGACAAAAAATGCCTATGCTTTTACATGGACAGCCTGGACCTCTCCTCACATAGCTTAGAATCTTGTGCAGCCTCATGGTGTCTTAGTTTTCAATCTTGCAAGTGACATGCAGGGCTGTCAATATTTCTCCTCAAGAACCATTCCTGGGAGGCAGCTATAAGGGCCCTGCTACCCTTACGCTTATGCTGAACTCATCACATTGCTGGGATCCTGTTCAAGAGACAAAATTTCTGAACTTTTCTCAGCCTGATCATTTCTCAAACTTTTCTCTAGTAACATTTTTAAGAACAGATTTAGCCTCTAATTTCCCTGTGTTTCAGGGGGAGAGGGGAAAACTTTATGTACAACATGATTCCTACGGTTTAAATTGGTTATAGAAATTGTATTTTTCAATGAGCCTTCGTAAGACATTACATTTTGAGCACAGCCCTCCTCCTGAGGATTTTAAAAAACTCCCAGACACCATGATAAGTCTCAGAAGTGCTTTGCATTTGCAATGAATCCCAAGGGAGGAAACATGATTCATTCTGTAGAACGCCAAGCAAACAGCAATAGCCACAGCCTTTATCTCAAAGGACAAAGTGTAGTTACAAGCACCCAGCTCCTAAGTAATGTTCTATAGAGAGCTATTTTTGGACTTAATTTTCCTCACTCCAAGGAGCAAAACAGTTTTTTAAAAAAATTAATCCTGTTCTTTCGGAGGTCCTGGTTTCCTTTTGATGAATAGACGTCCATCTCAGAATAAAAAGACTTCAACAGGAACGCTGTCATTTGTTTCTTCAGATCAGTAGCTCCCACCAGACACGGGAACAGCTTATCCCAGTGCACCATCTTTGCCTGTGCAGAGGTGAGGTGCTGGAGAAAGCACGTGCATTTTGCTGTGCGTTCACTCTTATTTTTAGACAGCCAAGAAAACGAGCAAATGCCAGCTCTCTTTAAACAATGTACATTACCGGTCTCCGCTATGAACAACTTCCCACTAATGTGAATAAAGATCCGCCTTCCCTCATTCCCAGACAAGATGACAGGACTTTCACCTTCACTTGCTATATATACAGGCTTTAAATTAGCAATATTAACTGAGAATACACAAACATTGACCAAAGGGACAACTAAAATTCGAGACCCTTGATGACCTGTGGTGACAGAAGGAATGGTATTGATGACATTAAGTCTGACTGGTTTATGTTTCTGTTTGTAGAGGTCATTGCTCTCCCAAATGAAGGGGATCCTCCTTTTTCTAATAGAGCAGCTGGTTTCCCCCTCCTAGGTATCCCTTCCACTCTAGTCTTCTTTTTTTCCTCTGAAAACACCTTTTATTCTGACCGTCTTCCCCTATATTTCATGGGTTATTTCAAGCTGTTCATCTAGCTATTCTTCCAACTCATTTACTTTCTAATTTGCATTTTTTCCTAAGGACTCACCACATGTATAAAACAGGCAAGTCAGCAGCAGGTGGGAAATGTTTGCTTTTAGTTTTTCTTTGCTATCAGACCATGTTTTCCCCCCATCCCTCTTTTCAGGTTTAAATAAGGAGTCCAGGAATCAAAAAAAAACCCCAACCCTTTGTTTTCTCAGCTAGGACACTGCATGCATCATCCCCTACTTATGCCAGTCGCAGCCACTGCAGTTCAGTCCCTTGCAGACTTTGCTGACCACACAGTGCTCCGTTTTGGGCTTGCATCTCACCACCATGACAATGCAAGCGAACAAAGAAATCCAGCTGTTTCCAGCCTCTATTTTCTGATACTGATACTCTAAAGATATCCCTGCAAGGAAAGGTTTTGAAGTTAACTAACTGTTCTCAGCTGGCCTTACTCACACATGTTATACCCTCAGTACAGATAAACTAATAATATCATTTTAAGAAGACTGTCCTAAACAGAAAGCTAAATCTCTTCTTTTATTTCAAAAGTATTATGAAGAAGGCAACATTTTCTGAAATTCATTGTCTTCAGAACTAAAGATTCATTCTAGATGAATGCTAAGATTTATGATTCATCCCATTAGAGCTAGTACACAGCCTCATAAAGAAAGCAGTGTTCAGAACTGAAACCTCCTTCCTCCATACCTCCCGCTTTTGTAAGAGGCAGCATTTATACTTAGCTGAAGGGCATGAGCATCATCACTCCTTCAGTTAAGTGCTCCCTGGGCCCATTTATCTCCAGCTAATAATCCAGTTTGCCTGGATGTACTTGACTCCAGCGGGAGTGCAATTCACAGAGCAACTGCAGAAGGTAGATCTTAAGGGACTCATCATATTACACAGAGACAGACATTTTAAATACAGAACATATTCTGCCGAAGTGAGGTCCTCTCATGCAGCCTGCTTCAGCAGCACCACAGTACTGTGGCTTGCTTTTATTTCACAACTCCCACTTAAAAAGCAAACAGCACAAAAACTGTTTAATCATTCATGGATTCATTTTACAGAATACAGAGACTGCTGCATCTGGCTGTAAACAATAATTTTCCTTTTGATCCTCAACCTACAACAAGGATATAAAAGGAAAGAGACAAAGACAGAGAAATAATAGGAAAGAAGAAAAATAGCCAATTACTACAAATGCACTACAGGTTTTTTTCTACTTACTTGGACTCAACTGGTTGCAGGTGTTTCACATCCAGAAAACAGAGAAACCTACCACAGCAGTCACCTTCACATAATAATTCTCTTTGTATTCTCTCTTGAAAGGTTGTGGCAATAGCTTGACTTACTAACACCAAAAAACAAACAAGCAAAAAAAAAAAAACAACCACAAAAAAAAACCCCAAACATATCTGTTCCAGCCATTGTATTTGGCACCTTATAAAACAGCTTGGATTATGATAATGCTTCTGGGGGAAGGATTCACACAGCTAAACATTTCACAGCAGGAAAAGAAAATAACTTCTGTTTTTAAGCAAGACCCCCAGGGCTAAGTAAATCTCTTACAAAACACACATGAGGATTTCAGTGGGTGTCTTTTTGAGACCCAAGCGCAAATACTTTTTAATTACACAAAGAAGTCCTAACGAGTAGAACTCTGATACAAATTGCAGAGAACCAAAGTGGTTCTCTACCAGTTTCCAAGAGTCTGAAAAATAATTCTTATGACTCAGGAGCTACAGGTCTGTTCCTTAAAACTCACTACATTGACCTTCATGGTGGCAGTCAGCACATCTTAGCTGCACGCCTTTCTCAATGAGCCAGCTGTCCTCTGCCCCCAGCAGCTCCTGCAAGGACCCCATGTGCTCAGGAGACAGATGCCTTCATACAGCCGCACTCCTACATGGTTCACTTTCAGCTGTGGCCATGCTGCCCCTGGTTAATAATGGCTCCGTCAACATCCAGCAATAAAATGCACTTAATAGCAAACAGCCAAGAAGGATTAATAGCTGCTTTGCTACATTCCCAGCACCTCCTGCCAATGCTGAGCCACTTTAGGGACACTGCCTCAGAGCAAAAGCACTCACAAGAGGAGGACAAAGTGCACTTCAGCTTGTGCACATGAGCCTGAGCTTTGTTTACCTCACCTTATCTTTCCTCAGGCAAGGCCTAAACCTTTTACTGCAGTTTCTTCATGCAATCTAGCAACCAAATCCACCTGGCTACAGCTCAAACTCTTGCTTTTCACAGTAAAACCTTCTGCAGCTGCTACTTGGGTGGGGATGCATCTGTAGCCCATCTCCACAGAATCATAGAATCAATTAGGTTGGAAAAGACCCTTAAGATCACCAAGTCTAATCGTTAACCATGTTCCCAAATACCCTTCTGAGGTAGGGGGAATGCAAGAAATGCTGCTTTGATTTATCACTGCTGCCACAACCATGGTGCAATGCTTGATTCATCTGAACTGTTGTGGCAGATCAGGGGAAAAGGTCTCTTTGGAGAACGCCAGGAGATGGTGATCACTCCTGGCAGGTGCACAGATTCCCTCCATATCCCACTTATGCCTTCCAACCTGTACCTGAAGTATTTATTTTTTTCCTTCTTGCATCGAAACCTTTTTCTATTCACTTGGAAAACCAGTGTTGCCATGGTATCCAAGCACTTTACAGCCAGACCTGCATTTGTGTGACTGTTTTCCTGTGAGATGTGGCAGTGGTTTTGTCCCCTTTTACCAAGGGCTGAACCCCCAAAGGCTGGGTCAGGTGCTCAGCAGCTCCGGGGATGTTAAGTCACATCCATGGGGGAAGGTGCTCCAGCATCTTTAAGAACCCAGTCAAAACAACATCTCTTGGGCTCTGTGTTGGGAGGAGCTAGAATCGGAATCGGCAGAGCTATCCTTCCATCTACGTTGTGTGTGGGAGCTAATACAAAGAAACTTAGAATGAAGTGTTGACTCATAACAACACTAATGCAAAACCTTCTCCTAAAAACAATCCCTGCTCGTTCTTGTCCTTCTCTTCTTCTGGGCCTTAACAAAAAGTGAGAGAAACAGACCATTTAGATGATTTTTCTGCAAACACAACAGCTTTCATCCACCTCACATCTTTATTGACAAGATGACAACGCATACCCTTTCTTAAAATCCAGTTTGGAAATACCCAGCAGTCATCGGTCTGTCTCAGATACGTCGTGCTTCTTCAAGCCCCTGAAAGCCGCATGCCTGGGGGTCCCTGCTCCTTCCCCTCTAGCGCTGCCTCTCCCTCGCTAGGCAAGCCTGGCCCTGCAGATCCTCACACCAGAGCAGAGCAGAGACTGCTCCTGTGTTTCTGGACATCCCTTCTTCTGAACCTAGACATAAGCATTAAACCTGCCACGCGGTCTGCAGGGCACTGACTCACTAGAGCGTAGGATTTACTCCTGCCCAATAACAGAGAAACATTTCTACCAAAGTAAGCCATTTAACAGAAATTTCATTAGGGAGAAAGGTCACCTGTCTAATTTCCTCTATAAATCCAATAAGACTACAGACAAATGTATTTCTGCATCTGAGAAATGGCATTATAACTTCACTTGAATGTCACAGCATCATGCACTGTGCAAGATGCACATTGTGCACTGTGCACATGAACACTGCAAGATGAGAGCAGAGAAATTTCCTTCCATCCAAGGCTGTGATTTTCCCTCTATAGTAATAGTTAATATCTTTTTTTTATTTTTTTTCACACATTTCTCCCCCCCTCCCCCCCCCCCCCATTTTACCTTATTGTTTCTATTGCTTGAGCTTAGTCACAGAACTGCAGTGGTTTTATTTTGGAGATTCAGGTGGGAAGAGCAACCCCAATGAAGTTTAAATAGGTAAACCTGTTTGTTAGAGTGGGGACAGGTGGCTGCCTGCGCGTGTGTCCCTAGCAATCACTTGTGCTGTCTGCGTGCCCATGTCACTTGCCTGTTCTGCAGGACACAAAACCCCACAGAGAGGAAAAACACGTGCTGCCAGACAAGAGCATACTGTGCACAAAACATGTGCTGACAAAATTGTCTGTTCCTCTCCCCATCTATTTGGGGATTGCCTTAAATTGGGGGTGTTGTAAATTGTTTGCCTTGCGTGCATTAAAAAATCAGCTTTTATGGTTTTTTTTAAGTTTATAGAAGGCAAAATAGGGGGTGTGTGGGGTGTGGTATGTTGGTGTAGACATGCTCATCAGCAGCCTTGGTGGCTCCTCACCCCCTGGCTCAGGAACTACCATGGCAGTCACAGAAAGGGCTTAGAGCCAATGGCTGAATTTCTTTCATCTAAAGGTGCTCGCTTCCCTTCTCAAGATGCTTAAAGCTTATTTCTAGTTAGGAGACATAACCAATCACTGATCCTATTAATGCCCGAGCTGTTCAAGCCATCACTATAAAGAGAGTATTAGCCCTGCTTTCATACAGAGAAATGGCAAAGCCAAACAACGCAGCCAGAGCCAAATGCAATCGATTACAGACATAGAAATGAAACTCTGATGTCCTGAGCCCTCTCCCTTCCTCCTTGGTGGCTCTGTTTTGGCCTAAGCAGTTGGCAAAACAAGTCAGCTCGGTCTGAATGCGCTGTGGCTGGAGTGCGAAGGGCCCACGCTGGCAGCTCGCAGGCAGGAGGGAAGGGTCGGCTGCGCCCGTGGCTGCCAGCAGCACCTTCTCCTCGCGCCCCTGCTGAGCGCGGGGGCTGCTGTTCAGCAGAGGCATGCTGCGCAGTGGTGCTACAGACAAATCTACTGAAGAGAAAAGCTGCTTCATGCCGTTCACCCTTATTAGTTTTTATTTAAAGCATGTCATGCTATGTTAGCCTAACAGTCCTCAAGCTCCAGCTTAATTGAACTGACTGAACTTAATATTGACTTTCTGTTCATTATATTTTCCTTCTGCTCACCTTATAAATGGGGATAAACTTGGATTCCATGATCATGTGTGTGGTTCTTCCTCACTCACACACCTATACAGCATTCTTTCAGAAGGCCATTGGATGTCACCTTAATGTTGAAAAGAAGTTACCAAGCAATTGTCCATAACCAGGTCATGGACACAAAACCCTCACGAAGGCAGATAAATGTCATTTACATTTCTACAGGTATGGCAAGCTGAAGCACAGGGGCAGCAGTGTTTAAAGTGTTTCTGGTCCAGCCTGCTATGATGGACAGCTGGTGGGTGGGGGGAGGATATTTAAAGCACTTTCTCACAAAAACATTTTACTTTGGCTTTAAGCTGAGGTGGTTGATCAGGTTGCAGCCGGGCTGCAGGTTATAAGCAGCATGTGAGGGGTCTTACCTTAGCTTACACTTGGTGTCAAACTGAGTCCGCAGCCATAAGTGAGATGTTCATCATCTGTGGAGAGAAGCCTCCCCTTAGCGTTAGAGAGCCCAATAGCTAGGAGAGGAAACACATGCACGCCATACCCCCCCAAGCACTCCCTTACACCAAACCCTTCAGTACCCCGTCAAAGCTCCTCTATGTCTCTATTCTGATGTATATCAAGGCTTTTAGTAGTAACAATGCAGGAGGTTGTCATAGAAATTAATTAGACTTCTGGGAGACCTGCATAAGTGGTTTTGATGCAGTAGAAGCAAACTCACAATGGTTTACTGTTAATATAAGAGAAGTGATAATGTTTCCTGCTAACTTGGTTACTAAACTACCCTTGTACTATATTAATTTACTTCTTAGCTTAAGATGTTTGTAAACTTACTACTAAGGATGTTTTAATAGGAGAACATTAGTAGGCCAGAGTGTGTTAATATTTAATTAATAGTTACATTAATATTTCTATATCCATCATATGGGAATATGGAAGGATAAATTTAACCCACAGAATAAAGTATACTTTGCAGCATCTACTGCCAGATATTAACAGCTAGATTAGTTTGATGGTGTAAGGTAATGAACGAATGTGCTGTGAGCTTAGGGAGGGGGTACCAAAAATAAGATCCCAGGGAATCAGATTTTTTGCTGCTATTTCCACACTAACCAGGTCCTGCGTCTGCAGCCACAGGGTACAGATTTTCTTTCCTGGAGCACTTAGCTGTTGCTGCTGCTATGGCTTGTTAAAATTACCATGGTTTTTTTTTTGCTCCACAAGAACACAGTATTTTCTATAACTCCAATGAAGCTGTTAGAATGCCAAACCTAATGAAAGCACATTTAATTAGGGAACGTAGCTTTGATAAAAGAATGTTTAACTGGGGCATGGTCTTTCTTCTGCTGGGCTGTACCTTATTGTAACAATCGCAAATGCTGGTGGACAAGGAAGGGCAGGGAATGCAGAAAGTGGCTGGGCTCAAGCTCTCTCTCTAAGTAGCCTCTTCTTTTGCCACTGCCAGAGGCAGAGCACTGGGCTAGATGGACCACTGCTCTGACCAGTAGATCTGCCTGCTCTTCTGAGTCAGCTGTGCTAATGGCTTGGACCTGAATTTGCCCAGGGCCCCTCTGCTGGCTGTACGGTCAGGGAGAAAATTTGGCAGAGAAGGTGGGCAGGTGATGCCACAGCATGGCATCAGGGATACAGAAGATCAGTAACCTATCCTAGGAATGCAGTTGGCACGTGGCACTTAGAAACGGTGTTTCCAGACATACAGAACGGCAAATCTGCAGCCAAACAGAGTAGGGAGACCCAGGTCATGAAGCTCAGGGCTGGCTCCTGCAGACTGTGTCCCCTGTGCGGGTGGTGTGGGGCGGAGGGGTCAGGCTGTGACCCCTCAGACCTCTTACCTGCAAGGCAGTTCTTCCAGCTCCTCTCATCCGTCCGTTTTGTCTGCTCTGGCTGTGACTTTCTAGTTTCTATTAGGGGAAGATGGGTGCTGTTCACATTCACAGAGGTGAGATTTCTGGTGGCAGTCCTTTGTCTTGCCATCAGCCCAGATTTTCCTAATCAGCTTATTTGCTTTTAGTGAGAAAAAATGCTATTCTCTTCACATTACACCTAATGTAGTATCTAGGGGGAAGTTATATGTTATACTTTGCACTGAGCTAACGCCCCACCACAGCTGAAAGATGAGCTCTGACCCCAGATGGGATGGTCATCTGATCCTCTGCTGAGCTAATTCACCTAAATAACAGAAAAATAGCCGTAAACAGGTAGTAAATGCCAAAAAGTGCTTGACAAGAGCACATTGGAGGAGCCAAGATGCCCTGGCAGGTATAAGAGGAGGTACAAGTGGGGACAGGACCTTTTCAGCGGCAGCTGCTATGGATCCCCTCAGCCCCAGCCACGTAACGTGACCTTTACGTCACTACTCGCTTGCTGTGCTCCACAGTGCTTCAGCAAAGCTTGACTGAAGTGGGGAGGTGTTATTCCCATCCTTCACCTGACAGGGAGGGTGTTACTACTAACCCTTCATCTGAGCTGCGGGAATCAGCCCTTCAGTTTACTCAGTGGTAGAAACTTTTGAAGCCACATCAATCTGTGTGTCACTGGCTCCAGGGCTACTTAGTGGACAGCTAGCTGCCACCCTGTGCCACTAGGTTCAAACCCAGGCAGAAGTCACCCCTACCTATGTCTGTAGGCACTCGGGCAGCTGTCAGAACAGATTACCCTTTGTTACCTGCCCAGACATTACATTTTCAGGCCTTCATGAATTAAAAAAAAGAAGCCCACAGTGTTCAATTATCATGTTTCCCTTTCCACTTGCCTGTGGGGAAGAAGTGATTGGGCTTTGCGAGTGAAACCAGCAGAGATAGTTAACAGCAAGAAAACCCTGCAGAGGAAATAGCGCATCCCCCAAGCGTATGTGCACACAGCCGCGAGGCGACCTGCGCTGACAAGCAGGTTAACCTGCTCTGGTAAGCTTCTGTGGCTAGACGACTATGTCAGCAAGCTCTTCTATTGACCTTCCAGCAAACTGTCCCAAAATGAACCACCAGCCACATTTACAGGGGGGCATAGCAGATTATTTGAATTTGAACCGTGGGCGGTTTTCAGGTCAGAAGCATTCTGTAACTTTTCTTATACTTCTTCCTTTGCATTCAGTGGTGCCCGATGACAGGACAAGGGACAACGGGCACAAGATGGAACACAGGAGGTTCCACTTAAATATGAGGACAAACCCCTTTGCTGTGCGGGTGCCAGAGCAGCGGCCCAGGCTGCCCAGAGAGGCTGTGGAGTCTCCTTCCCTGGAGCCATTCCCACCCCGCCTGGACGCGGTCCTGTGCCCCCTGCTCTGGGGGTGCTGCTCACGCAGGGGGGCTGGACGAGGGTATCTCTGGAGGTCCCTTCCAACCCCTGCCGCTCTGTGATTCTGTGAGTTTAAACACACTTCATTTTGCATTTTGTTTGGTATAGTATCAATTATCACAAGGTGCAGCCTGTTCTCACCTCTGTCTGACAGATTGTCCTTTCATGGTGAAGAATTCTCTGAGTTTGGAGACTCACCTGCCGCTGGGTGTACCGAGTCTGGCTGGGATGGAGTTAACCTTCTCCCCAGCAGCCTGTAGGGTGCTGTGCTTTGGATTTGTGACTAAAGCAGTGTTGGTAGCCTACCAGTGAGGTGGCAATTGCTAAACAGTGCCTGCACAGGGTCAAGGCCTTCTCCTTTCCTCATTCTGCCCTCACAGCTGGGGGTGGGCAAGAAGTTGGGAGAGGACACAGCGGGACAGCTGACCCCAACTGACCAAAGGGATATTCCATACATACGGTGTTGTGGTCAGCAACAAAAGCTATGGGGAGAGGAGGAAGAAGCGGGCATGTCTGTGGTAACAAGTAACCATCATGCATGCTGAGGGCCTGCTTTCCAGAAAGCGGCTAAATGTCTGCCTGCCAATGGGATGTAGTGAATTCATTCCTTATTTTCCTTTGTTTTCTCATACAGCTTTTGCTTTCCCTATTTAACTGATTTTATCTCGATCTACAAGTCTGCCAGCTGCAGTCAACCCAGCACAATAAGTCATGAGAAATCTGAGCTAAATTGGGTGGGACTACATGAATCAAACTCAGTGGATAATATGGCTTTTCTTCTTTTTAGGAGAATACATTGGGTGCGCCTTTAGACAAACACTAAATTGAACACGTAACACAGGCTGTAAACGCTATAGCAAGGAGTCACCCAGAGAGGGCTCTGGCTTAGAGATGAGACAGATCAACCGTTCAAAACATTTAACTCCTCAGTGCTGCACCATATGTTTGTTGGTTTTAATTGCTTTTACCTCCTTTAAATAATGAGTCAAAAAGCTGTCTTTAATTTGTCTTTATTCTTAGGTCAAACAATATCATCACTGAATTGAAGAACGAGGTTACTGGTTGAAATACAAGTGCGGTGTAAGACAAATATGGAAGATAACACTTTGCAAATAAATTAATACAGAATAATTGTCTTTGCATAGTTCAGAAGTGAAAAGTAGGAGGCAGCAGTGCGCACGTGCTCTGAACTGACACACACCACCACGAAAACTCAAGTGCGTAGGTGAACTCTTGCAGCTGCAAATAAAACAAACCAAACCAAAAATACCCCAAACCTCAGAGAGCGTTAACTATTAAAAACCAGGCAGAAAGGGAACTAATGAGCCTTTTTTAATTTTTCTTTTTTTTTTTTTTTTTTTTAACAGACCATGCTGCAGAAGGAGTGCTTTCTCTACAGTTAGAGATGCTTTTAGATAATCTGCCTTGGCATCCCATAGCCTGTCATACCCGACTGTGATGCTCCTTTGTTGCTGCCCATCTGAAGGCCTATTACGTTCTGTCCCTGACGAAGCTGCTCTTCTGAAAATCCTCGTCGATTCTGCTGTGCTTTCCTGTCCAGGTACACACAAAAAAGCAACATACAGACATGCCGTCATTCTGTGTATGCCCAGAGAGAGGATCATGAAAAGCAATCTGAAACTGGCTCATGTCAACAGACGTTCCCCCTGTAATGCAATATTTCATTTGCACCATCCCGTGGGCTGGGCAATGCTGGCTGGGCTAATCGCCTTCCTGCAGTCAGAAGTAATGCTCTAGCCAAAGCTACCACACTTTCACTGTAGCACTTATTCAGGAACCCCAAGGGACTTCTCCAGCAGCTATTACAGGTGAAATATTTATGTAGTGCTGTATATAACACTCATGATAGGATTAATTTGTGTTAAGCCCTATAGCTCTTAAAAGCTGTAGTCCATGGGGTCTGATCAATGACACACTTACCTCTGCTCTAACACAAGCTGATACCCATTCTGGAGCAACAGTACAAAGCAGTATAATTTAACTCACGTAGTAAATAAGAGCTGAATGTACTCAGAGAAACAATGGGACAGAGAAGTGACCTGCTCATTTCTGCAGGGCAGAGGATGGTTGCCCACAGGACAGAACGATTGCTCTGTTGCCATTTCCAGATCTCTCTCTAAGCAATAGGCTTTGCCTTTTGCACCTCTGTCTTAACTGTATGACAGTCCTTTAGCTTCTGTCAAAACATACTGACCACTTTTGTTCGGTGTCCTTGGTCTCAGAAACCCTTTGGATCAACAAACCTTTGTTGGAGTTTAAAAGGAGCCTCTTTTCCCTGAAAATAGCACTGAAAGCCAAAGTGATAGTTAAGAAGCACAGAAGTTTGTACTCCGTTGCCTTGTGAGAAACTTAGTTTAAGTAATTAAAGAATTAATCTTTCATTCATACAATGTGGGGAAAACAAGTAATTTACAAGGGCGGAGGAGGAGTCCGTTGCTACCAAATAAGCCGTATGAATCGGCAGAGCCCCAGTCTGAGGGAGACTCCATCAGCCAGGCTCTGCTCCCACCCAGGTACAATCTTTCTCCCTGCTGTGTCTGTCCTGGGATCAGGTTACCCTGCCATATGGCATCGCGTTACAATTCCATTTTTCTCCCCACCCCACCACTAGATGAGAATGCTAGATTAGGTGCCTGCTGTGATTGAAAACCATCAACATGATCCTCTCTGTGAGGGTCTGATCCTGTACCGTGCTGAGCACCCTGGCCTGAGTCCAAAAAAGCACTTAAACTCTTTGTTAGGCCCCGGGTGTTCAGGACATTACAGAAGAACCCATGTAAGCATGAAAGCCTAGCAAAGCACAAAGGTGAGAAAGATCCACAGGAAACCAATACTGACCTGTCATTTTTCAGAACGGGTCCCCAGGGTTACTGCATAGACTAATAAGGGGGCTTATAGAAGCCCACCACAGGCTCTCGGATCCCACAGCTCTTGCCAGAAAGCATGCCGGTTTTGAGGGCGGCACGCAGAACCGCAGGACGCCTCAGAAAGCAACCCCCTCTCACTGCTGCTTAATTTCTTTTCCAGAATACTTACATGGGCACCGAACTACAGCCAGGATCTCAACGAGACGATGTTTTTAGAACTACTCCTATTACCTAATTGAATCTCCGGTTCACTGTGTCTGACTTTATTTTCATTAAAATCCCGGGAACACATTCTATTATTTTTTTCTCTTTCCTCCTAGAATTTTCAGCTGTGTTGTGGAGTAATTCCACAGAAAGTTGAAACGTAACTCTGAACAGGAAAAACAATGAGAAGTGCAAAGAAGAAATAAAAAGAGAGACTAAAGGGAAGCCTGGATATGCCAATACAATTTGATTACGTATACAGTGTGGATCGTATAGTGTTATTTTTACCATCATAAGCACTGCCTTTAGTATATGATGGTCTTACAGATAACAACACGTCCTTACGTTCTGCTTTTAGGTTGGTGGAAATGGCCTTAACTGAGACTGTAGAAAAAGAGGTCTATTCCCCTCCGTGTCTCATGCTATGTCAAGGTCTGTCTGGCCCGTCTGCCATCACATGGCATCACCCTTACCGCAAAATTGAGCGGCAATCTTTTTGTGCCGACTTTGCACCGGTGCTTGATGTTGCCAAACCCCAAGATAACAAGCAGCCAGGGATCCATGAACCTTGCTAGGGCACACAAGGAAGCCGGAATCAGGTCTGGTGGGATTGGGTATGTGAGACACTGGCAAGGGAAAGTTAAATGGCTTAGCTCAGGTGGGGGGGAATCTTAATCACTGTAGATCCCTGCATGGATATTCTTATTCCATTTAATCTTGACTTCTTTCAATTTAACTTAAAGTGATTCAGAATCAGCCTGAAAGCCCTGACTCATGACTAACACTGGGTGGCAGTGAGAGGGCTTGATCTGTCTGAAGAGATGGGTAAGCTACTCAGAAAACAGTTCCTGATCCGCAATATGTTATTTCCTTATAAAAATAACAACAGCTTTCCATAAGGCAGTGGCTATAAAATGGTATTTCAGGGGCTGCAATAGATACGGATTGGCTATCCAAGCAGTACGGGCAGCACAGACGGCTAGGGGAGAAGGGAGGGGATCACATCTTCATTTATGCCAATGAAAACTGCTCCCACCCATAATTAAGAGTCCAGATGAAAATTAATTTTTCCATGTAGGACTTTGTTTTAGTTACATAAAACAAATAAGCCTGTCTGGGTCATAGTGATTTCATGTCTGGTTTATATTAAAGCATGTAACTGGATTTGAACCCAATTTTAAACCCAATTATATTCCATAAATACAAATCTATTTGTGCACTGTATTAAGTTAATTTAAACTGATTTCATATAAAGAATGCATAGCAGTTTGTACTTATTCACCTAAAATTCAAGCCTGCCTTAGCCTCAGCTAAACCGGCTCAAGGTTTAAGACAAACCAAGTGAAGTTTGCTTTACTTTTGCTGAGCCTTACCTAGACGTCAGAAAATTCATGGAGACCAAAGGCAAGCAGCCAGCACTCTTTTTGCTAATGTGCCTCAGACATTTCGGCATAAGAGATTCTCTTGGATGGCAGAATCTCATGTCAATAACATGCCTGTGGGGCAGGAGGGCTGTGGGGGGCCTTCCTTTTCTTCCTGTCCCTGCTTCTCAGCCTCCCTAGCCAAAACAAATGGAGTTTTAGAGCAAATAAACATCTTTGCCAAGACAGAGAATTCTTCACAGATAAGTGGTACTCCCCAAGACAAAAGACAGCTAGGAAATGAAATAATTTTTGGTTTGATGAAAAATGGAAAGAGGCTTCATGCCTTCGCTTTGCGTGGTAAAGGGGTCACTATCTCGGGGTTTGCAGATATCCGCGACAGCCTTGTCTTCATTGGTGTTTCTGTCTGTTATCTGATGTGAGACAGAAGTACACTTTTCCTGCCGGCTACTCTAGGACACTTATATCTGCATGGCTTCTGCCATTTTAGCTCCCTTTTCTTCATAAATACAGAGGATTACCTGAAGCTGCTAAATAGATGAATGTCATCAAAACTGGTGGCTGAATTTCGTAAGGATCATTGCTCTTCTAGGAAATAAGAGTCGGGGATAACATCAGTGGACAAGAAAATCATGTCTCCTCTTCAGTGATCAGCGTGGGCCCCTCACGCAGCAAGGTGGATACATAACAAAGGTGCCTGAGGCAGGATGCAGCACTCCTCCCTGTGTGCACTACCAAAAGCCAACTATCCAGTAGGGTCCCCCACGCTGCACACACACGTGTGCACCAACACAGCCCATAACAGCCTCATTCAGAAGGGGCGCCTCCAGGAGGAAACCAGAGCCGGAGCCATGGGCGATGCGTTCCTTAGTCCCCATACGGGTAATGCTTTTCCAGCTCTGGGCAGAAGAGACATGTAAGGTGTGGTGAGGGGGGCTACATAAGAAAAGGCAGCAGCATGGCTGCGCTACACAGCTCCCACAGGGCTCCTCCCCAGCAGCCCTGGTGTAGCTTTAGGCCAACAAGATATGGTAAGACGTGGGCCTAGCAGTGATGCTGATAAAGCTGGGAACCAGTGAAGGGTAGAAAACGTTGCTGCCTGGCTGGGTCTTTGCTTCCCTCCTCTAGACTCCGGAGAGAAAATCTCTCCATTACAAGGAAACTTTGGAAAGATTCTTCCCTTCCTTTCCCAATAAATTTCCTTAAAGCCTAAAGGCAGATGATATTATCAGCTTCCCAGGGAAGATGGCTCTGAGCAGCTGCGCTTTGGACTTTACCTGTGAAACCAGGATGGATCCCCTTTGTAGCAGCCGTCATCCTTGGTGACTGCCAAACTGCCTAGAGCCATTAAGGTTCTCTGCACTGCTGCCATGTCCTTCCCTAGAAAGCCAGACAGTGAAATTAGTATGAGAAATCCTTGCACAACAAAGAGCCTGGCACACTGATAAACAGTTTTATCCAATGTATTAACTAATTCACTCGGCTCCCCTGAAAAAGTGCATTAATAGCATTATAAATGCTACTTTACAGTTGCTGAAATGGAGGTATAGACATGCAAGAGCTTATTAAAAGTCATCAAAGGGACAGTGTTAAAGCGAAACTTTACAATTCAGACATTTCCATGTTTCCAGACCTCTGGCTATTTGAATGCCTTCCCCCCTACTATTGTAAGGCCTTCTAGATAGTCCTTTTGGCAAAATTTTCTCCTAGGATGAGATCACTTAGGTGCACAAAGAACAGTAATATACTCAGTAAAACGTGGCTAAAGGAGAACAATGTGGTAAATAACTGTGCTGTGTCCCAGTTTCTTCACCTGTGAACTGGTAAGACTGATCCCACCATTTAACCCCTGGCTATTCCAGACAGCGCCTGTGCTAACAGAGCTCACGGCAGTCCTGCAGAGGTCCTGTGCGGGTAACTCACATCAGTCCTTCCCAGTTTACCCATCAAATCACCCCCCAGATCCTTCCTACAGGCTTCCTTTCTCAGGCTGTCAAGAATCGATGCACTGCAGTTTCATGCCTTCGGTTCCTGCCATCCAGTCCACTGTTCCTCCACTTGGTCCCTCCCTGTGTTATCTCAGTGCATTCCTCATTTCAAAAAGTCAGGGCTCATCTCATCTTTAGCCAAGTAAAAGTTACATATCTGATCATCACTAGTTCTTTAGGTTCCCTCCATAAACAACAGCGAGAGAAAAGCTTCTCAGGGGATAATTTATCACATCTGTATTGAGAGGAGTGAACTTGCCTATCACTTGCTTAGAGGCACACATCCACCTACCTGAAAATTCACCAGGTTTCCAAGAGGGTACCTTACACCTTTGAAATATAAGGCTCATTTTCAAGAGAGGTTTACATTTTAAAAATGGTATCCCCTCCTCCTGTCTCTCCTTCCAAAATTAGGACAATAAATAAATTTTCCTTTTTGGCCAACACTTTTTGTTGATTCCTCCAGTGAATTAAAAAAAAAAAAGACATTTTTTTTTTTTAAATTAAGATTACTCCTTTTTTCTTAGTTCTTCCTCTGCACTTTGTCACTTGGTATAAATAGGGCAGGGAACACAAAATACCAGCGTCAGACAGACTCTAACTCATTACCCAATCCAGACATGGTAACTTTTGGAAAACTTTCTAGCAAAGACGAGTTGCAGCATGTATTTCCAAATGTGTGAGGTGGTAAGTTGTTGAAAACCTGCCTTTTGCCTCTCCCTTCTTCTGAAATCCTTCCATAAGTGTTTCTATGGCTCCCCTCCCTTTCGTTCCATTCCAGTTCTTTCTCTTTCCTAAAAGAATTTATCTAGTTAACAGATCTGATTTTGACTGTAAAGTCTTCACATGGGAAAATAAGTAATTCATAAAAACATGAGATGCTAGAGACAAGATGACAATAACAGACTTCAGAAATACCTCCAGTGGGCCAATATTAATGAAAATCACTGCAGACCAGCCGGAGCGTAGAGGGAAGTGAGCGTTGCACGTTCTGTGTTTATGCTATGCATCACCCTGACTAGAGGTAGTTGAAGTTCAGGGCTTCGGTTTGTACAAACCTAAATGTGTAACGCACTGGCTGAGCTGACGAAGACACCCTAAAGCTGAAAACGTCTAGCAGCTTCCGACTGTGGCTGTCATACAGCCTATTAAAGTTTACAGCAATCCTATCTGCAGGGGACCATTTGCTCAGAAAATAAATTGTCGGCCACCCAGAATCCTCATTTTACTGTATTTTTTAACGCAAACTGCATCAGACGGGCTCCTTGCTTAAGAGAGGGCAGCTGAAGAGCCGACAGCCCACACGCGCACGTACACAGGCGCACACGGAAGAGCGCGAGGCAGAAACGCTCGGCGCTCCCCGAAGCAGCAGATGCACCATATGCTGTAACAGATGCCACATACAACGTCCTTGGGATGCCTCCCATGTAACAAGGAGCAGCGGTGACCGACTGGGATGAAGAGGGACGTGAAAAAGGATTTAAAAGTGAATGAGCTGAATAATGACAGCAAGCGCAGATAAAAGAAACAAAAGACGGGTAGCAAAATATGATGATCAGCCTGGCGGAGCCATCTGGCAGCCCCCCCACGCTCTGCACTCAGCTCTGCTTTATTTGTCAGTGGCGAGTGGGAGACGCTGCAGGGGAAAAACAGACCGAGTGGGAGCCGAGTGCCATGTGACAAAACAAAGCCATGGCCAGGGCCCTGCTTTGCAGAGCCTCCTCG
The DNA here is from genome assembly GCA_013400875.1 of Anhinga rufa. Taxonomy (NCBI): domain Eukaryota; kingdom Metazoa; phylum Chordata; class Aves; order Suliformes; family Anhingidae; genus Anhinga; species Anhinga rufa. The sequence goes on along the minus strand of VZTV01091417.1, from coordinate 5,934 downwards.
CTGCACATGAGGGGTGCTGCGGGTGAGGGGAGACCCCAAATCCGTGTGGCCTCTTGCAGCAAAGGACACGAGGGACGTGGTGGTCAGCATAAAAAGGGCTGTGGAAAAATTTTAAATCTCCACTGAGAAAGTCACCTAACACTGCAGCCACCTGACAGAAGGGATCATACCTGTTCTCTGAAGCCAGGCTTGACTCTGGCAGTGCAGAAAATTGCAGTCCGTGCCTTCCCCCAGCTCCAGTGCTCGCTCATTGAGAGCCACATGGGCCGCCTGCCCAGCCCCCAGCCTCAGCCTCCCTGAATCATGCTGCAGGGACCCACGCTGGCACTGGCAGCATTTCTTCTGCATCCTCAGTGTCCTCTGCAGCATGCTTTGAATAACACAGCCCTGTAGAGGATCTTGGCACTGCCTGTACAAGGAGGAAGGGCCCTCTGGTCACTTCTTATGCTAACCTTCTTATGGGGTAAACCTGGCTGGAAGGCCTTCTTCTCTAGGTCCAGAAAGGGGAAGGTTCAGACCCAAAGACAGAGAACTGCTCTGCACAGTATTCCTGAAATGCTCTTTTGTAAAGGCTGAACAAGTACCCAGAGGTACAGCTGCCTCTTGCCTGCCTGGAAAATATACTGGGGAGGAATCTGTAAAAAACAGGGAACATAGTTATCTTGGGCACGGATTAGGGAAAGCTGCTCAGCACAGTACATTTATGTAAGAAAGGACCAAAAGAGAGGTGCTACTTCTCCTGGACCGAGAAGTTGCAGAGATGAAGAAAAATGCACCAGATGGACTGAGTGAGTTTGAAAGAGCCAACAGCAGATTGTATCCTAAAACATTTTCATTAATCATTACTAAGAATTTCAAAGCAAAAGCTCTCGGAAAACAATTGGTGCCAGAGAAAAGCTGTTTTTCAGTCACATACACTTTTCTCTCCCTATAAGCATACATTGACACCTCCTCTCTTTCTAAAGAGGTTATGGCCTGAAGCATAGGAGCACTGTAATTATGACATGGTGAAAAAGAGACCGTCCTTTCTGTCCAGCTAATGCATCCAGGTTCAGACGATTCAGCCCTGAAGCAGCACAGATGCTAGAGGTCAGAGTTATGGTTAGACACAAAAAGCTTGCAGTGACTCACTGCTGGAGAGGCATACTGTTTCATCTCAGCACTGAAATGAGCAGCAGGAGGGATGAAAAGGGAGTGGGAAAGTGAGGAGACACGGATTAGTTTTGGGAAGTCCTAAAATAACAGTGGAGAAAAGTCTTGTATGCCTCCCTCCTAGGTTGTGAGTTGTGTTTTGACTTCCTGTCCTCTGGAAGTTACTGTTTTTTTTCCTTATATCTGTTGAGAAAAGGTGATGAGTGAAAGGAAGAGAAATGAGGAGAGAGCCACCACCATTAGGAGCTTTTTGTCTTCAAAGCAAGTCATTTTCATTGTAAGGATCAATGTACCTACTTTCATGTGCATGGTGTGAAGCCATTATGAGATGCAAAAGACTGCAAAGAACAGCACCTGAATTAAGCTATTATCATCCCTTACAAGATAGATGGAGCTTCTCTTTCAACATCCTGCTAGGCTGGGGTGGGGGAGGGTGTTACTCCAGGGAAGTGAAAATCCCTTCATTTAAAACATTTGAAGGTAGACTGGATGAAACATTAAGACACAAGTCTTGGAAGAAACAATCTTGCCCTTGTGCCCAAAGGTAGGATTTGTCAAGCAAATCTGGCACCCTGAGAACATTATAGATCCCAGTAACCCCAGCTGTGAGTATACCCTTCCCTTCTAACCTATCCACAAAGAGCCTCCTAGCCTTTCATTCCTCGAACTGTCCTTCAGAGGCGTGATCTCTTCCTCATATCCCAACAGCCTGTGAAAATAGACCCTACTATTTTACTCCATGTCCCTACACAAACCAGCTTTCTCAATGGATTGCTTTCCTCTTTCCACTGTTCCATTCTCATGGCAGATTTTTGACCCTTTCACTACCCTGCAGCCGTCCTTGTTTTGAGCCCTCACACAAAGTGTTTTGCATCACCTTATCCAGAGAGATGCAGGCCATAGAGTGTATTTGGTTAGAGCACCAGGAAGAGATGCATCACCACTGAAGTGGGCAAAACCAGCCATAACGAATCCACAAATGACTCAGCTCTTCAGGAACTAGAACACGCAGCTTCCACTTTGAGCATGGGATGGAGATTGCCTTCACCTGGGATACTGCAAAACCACAGGGGCACCCTGAAATTTTTTTGCTGTTGCCATAGTGACCTCTCTAAAAAAGACTGTATCCTTGGAGAGAGATGCTCAGCTAACATGGCAGTGAGTTTTGCTTCTTGCTAGTCATAAATGAGCCCTCACAAGCTCCACAGAAGCATATATGCTCCTGGGAATGCATTTTATAGCTCTAATTTAAGCTTTCTTATAATTTAAAAACTGCAATAAAATCTTGTCGTCAGAAAATAAGGATTTTCCATACTTGCTATTAGAAGCTATTTACTTGGAAATAATTATCATAGAGAACATTCGTTTTATTAGGTCTGTGGTTTTCTATCAGAATTATGGGCTTTTGGATAACACATGAGCGTGGAAAGGCTCCGTTATGCCCTCAGGGCAATATAAATCCCTCAGAGGAGATAATGCACCAGTGGAAGAACATGGTAATGAGGTAAGGCAAACAGAAACAAAAGCTAATTACAGTAAAGAATATGCCTTAGACAAAATGCACCATTATAACACATCAAAGCAAAATAAAATGAAGACTGCAAGCTGACTTCCAGTTTATTATTTTTACCTTCCCATAAATCCACTGTCTGGAAAATATCTGTTGTTCTTACTCCGTAGATTTCAGCAGCTTTTAAGAACTGAGAAATTTGTTCCATCTGCTTGAAAGCCATTTTTGATTCAGAGATCTTTGTAATGGGCTCATTTCCCTTTGGATGTAAACTGTTTATTAACTTGCATAACAGCTGAGAGATAAATACAGAAACAAAATTAGAAAGCAGTCACCAAACTAGAAGGCAATTTCTGCACATGAAATGATGCTGCAAATGCTTTTGACCTGGCCAGATTCTATCAGGGACACAATTTCTTCAATTAAAAACAAAGTGGTGAATTGATAATAACCAAAGTGTATTAGAAATGCACTAAAGCTTTCATTAACTGATGGCAATAGCCTGACCATATAAATCCTAATCTGCTAGAAACAACAAAGCAATCACTGGCAAAGGTTATATAACAACGGACAGAGAAGAAACCACATGCCCGAGCCAAAAAAATAAGCAATGTCAATTGAAATATTGTTAAAGTCACTTTGGCAGAGGTTCAATGATTAGCGTATTCTTACAGCCCACTGCAAACAGCAGCATCTGCCTGTTGTTCAATAAACCCATGGAATGCAATGTTTTAGCTACAGAATTATTCCCAAGAAGAAAACAGTTATGACCTAATCCAATCCTTCAAATTTTCTATATCTCTTCACCCTTCCCTGTCAACACTGCTTATTTCTTAAAGAGAAAAGTATACGTCTGATTTTAAAACAGACCTCACTTAGTTGTATGAGAAAAGGTGCTGAAGGAATGAGTCATAGTCGTATATAACATGCGTGACTCATAAGAATCATAAGTACTGTGCTAATCCCAGTGCACTAGGAGAATAATTATCTTCTGAGACTAAGATTCCTGGTCAAAAGGAAATAAGTCAGATGCTCAGATACCTATTTATGCGCTGGCAGTGAGCTCTGACCAATTTAGCTGGATCAAGACAGAAAATAAGGACACTGTGCATATAAACTCATGCAAGTATATAACTGGACAAAACACTTACCGTTCCATCCATCAACCAGGTCTGAAAATGCTGCCTTCCAGGAGGAGGGTGCTCTATCTGTTCTCCACACTGTACAATAATCCAGTTCACCAGCCTAGACTCTAATTCCGGGTCATATTTCTGTTCAATCTTTTCCTGAACTTCTCGGCTTAAGCCATAGCTTGGTCCTCTGTTAGCCATCTCTGGAACCAAAGCAGAACTTACTTAGTGGGTAGAGTCCTGATCTGCAGCTTTGAAGTATTCACCGGAAAATTAAAGAATAAAAGAGTGAGCAGCCTGCCCTATACGTTAGGTGGTTGAACAGATGTTCATCAACCCTGAAAGTAACTGTATGGCACCGGTTATAGCTGTTCTGCAGAACAGGGGAGGGAGCAACGAGGGAATATCCTTTTCCAAAAGCACAAATCGGCTACAACATTATTTTTTTAAAAAAAAGAAGGAAGAACCAGAAATCCCCCCTGCCCAACCACAAAAACAGCAGAAAAGCAAGATTTAAACCAGAGTGGGTTTTAAAGAGAGGCTTCTGCTATGTTTACAGAGAATACAGCAGAGTTCTCAGATCAATGTTAAAGCTGCCTGCAAATCCAAAAGCACTTTAAAATTGCCTACCTAATACTTGCTAATAAGAAGAAGGTTGTACATGGGAGCCCAAGCAATCGGATTAAAGATGCAGTCAGGGTCTTCCTCAGCAGAGACGCAGGGATGGTTATCCAGAGATCAGCAAACTGAAAAGCGTTGATGAATTTAAGAGACGAAGGCTGCCACAGTGCCCTGCTGCTGCTGCAGCATCGTGGTTTGAAGAACAGTGTATTGATTTGATTTTCCTCACATATGAGGAGGGTCAAAGCAGGGGCGTTGCTAAGAGCCATTAAAGAGGCCTGCCTACTCAGTCACAGCCTGGGGATCCTGTTTATCTCGCCCATCTGCAGTCTGTTTTCATGCATGTTTCCTCGGCCTTGCGCTGTTCACCCTTCAGGCTCAGTTTTACTCCACCTAGTCTGCATCAACCCAAACTGCACCAAGCATCCCAGTGCCAGATAGTAATACAAACAGAGGGACTTCACCAGGCTTCACTCTGTCAAATAAAGGTAAGAGGAATTACCGCACATCTCGTTTATTTTTAGTCACAAAGCAGAAGCAAACCCTTTTCCTCCCTGTTCTGCATCACAACGCTAACAGGCTTCGAGTGGGAAAAATAATTTCTCTTCTTCCCTGTTCAAGTGCTGATAAAAAGTTTCAGCAAGGGGACAGACACTAGGATGGAAAGTCAAGGAAGAGAAAGCAGGTAATAGAATATTATCATCACCCTATCATCAGTATATATTAGGCTATCAAATGGTGCAATAGTGTCTGAAGAAAACAACCTGAGCCACTA
>VZTV01091416.1:1067-19694 GCA_013400875.1 Anhinga rufa | reverse complement strand
GGCCCGGCGGCTGCAGAGGCGGGGCGGGGAGGGAAACCGGGCAGGGGGTGCAGGGAGCCCCTCTCTCCCCGCCCGGCTCCGGCGTCGGGGCAGGGAACGGGGAACCCTTGCTGCAGGGCGCTGGGGAAGGCCGAGGCACCAGCTCAGGGCTGGGCTCCTGGCGCGGGAGGGAGGTGGGAGCCTCGCAGGAGCCCTGAGCGAGCACAGCCGTTTGGAAACTTCCTGACTTCAGGAACAGCCCAAAGCTGTGTTGCTCCAGCTGCCCGTAGCTGCTTTATGGATATACTGCCTATAGGGCTGCGTGTCGTTGTTCGGAGTGAGCAGTTCCGAAAGGGATGGTTCTAGTAAGACGGACTAATCGCCCAAGCCAAGGTAGCTGTTGTTCCTTCTCTAAAAAGTACCGGCCTAGTGCTTTGTTTTGTAGTTGATCCCACACCCAGTGAAGCACTTCCTCTCGCTATGAAAATCGACAACAGCTCTGGCTTCTGTTTTCGTGATATCCTGCACTTCTGCTCAGGGCCATGGGGGTGTATAACATGGGCAGAGGAGACCGTTCAGCTCTCCAGCAGCTCCAGGACTGATAAAAATAGGTGGAAAACCCCAGAGGGGGGTGCTGGGAGATGGCACCGCAGTCAGCGTGACACAGCATAGCCATAGTCTGGTATCACAAAATCTCATGGTCTGGTATCTCCCAGCTCCCGGCACCACCCGGATCCCACCCTCCATCAAAAGAGGAATGTCCGCTGTCATCTCACTCGGGTTCCCATGCTCGGGTGAGGAACCTGTGCTGGGATCACGGGTTGCCAGAGGAAGGGCTCTGCTGTGAAAGGTGCCAACATGAAACCATAAAATACGCTGGGTTAACACACCATTTCCTCTTTCCAGTACAGTCCTCCCTGTGACAGGGTGCCTTTGGCCTCACAGGACTTCTGCAAGACCAAGCTCTTTAATGGAAAGCCAGATTCTGTGTTTTTACTGACACCCAAAATACGTCTCCCCCTGAAGAGGTCGAGTAAGTGCAGGCCCGGTCTCCTTCAGAGGGCTTTGGGTCTTCCCATAGTACAGTAAGAACATAATGATTTGGGGCCATATTCTCAGCCAGTGCAAATAACTCAGCCTCACCTATTTTGTTTTATCTTAAAACACAAGATTAGTTATTAGTGACAGATTTACAAAATCAGTTGTAAGTATTGTTTTAGTCCCCTGTGAGAGGAACGTTTGAGGAACTTACTCTGTTTCTAGCCCCTGTTAATTGTATCGTTGCATTTAGCCATTCAGCAGTGCAGAGGTGAAAGGGCAGCTGTAAAAAAAAACCAGCATTTAGTTCCTCTCCGTTAACACTGTCCAGATTATGAAAGGACTGTGCCAAGAAAATTCTGAGATTTGCTTTTCCCACATTGTGTATCTCCTGGTGTTGGTAAATGCAATGTGCTAAGCAAAGCGATGTCTGCAGAAAATTACTGCAGCAAAGCTCAGTGTAAGATCCTGCTGGAGGAAGAAGGTGATTATTTATTTGCAAAAGCCCTTGGTGAGCTCATTTTACCCATTTAAATTAATTCTCTCAGATTTTATTCACTCACACTATCACAGCTAAATACTTGCAGGCACCAAGATGATGTGCACATGTGGTCTCCCCAAAATCAGAGAGGACAAGGACCTCCAGCTGTCCCAGCTTCACTTTCTCTTCTGGTTTGCTCTCAGTTGGTGGTGACAGGGTGGGTTTTGGTCAGGTCTGCTATGCCATCTCGCAGCCATCAGTTTCTATGCTGCCATCTTTTTGCCTCTGAATTTTGCTTACTTGGTGTTTCGTGGATCTTGGGCGGGGTTTTTTTCTCCATTGTTTTCATTTTCCCGTTTCGGGTGTCTTTTCAGCTGCAGCCTCTCCCCGTGTTGGACCGAGGGGAAGAAGGAAGGTGTGTACGGGCTGGTGTGACCCGCTGGCCATCCTCCCGTGCTCAGAGTGCGGGTCTTCCAGCAGCAAGCCGTCCGTGCTGGGCCTTAGCTGAGTGCTGGCTTTCGGGGGGAGGCGGGTGTAAACAGCACCTTTCCCAGTTTTATTGCTGTTAGTGATGTTCTCGGTTCTCAGTGGTACCGTTGTCTTAGCCTTTGCTCTGTTGTTTCTTCTGGTGCTTTCTCACACACCTCCACTCATTCGTTCTTCATATCAGCCACTATTTCTGTTACAACGTGTACACCTTTACAGTGCTCAGAAGTGTCACGAACCAGGAATGTTATCACTGATGACATGGCAACTCACTGACTAATCCAGCAGAAAGGCCCCTTTTCAGTTCATCACACAATCTTAGGAACAGCCTTGCATCCGTGACTCGTTTCCCTGACCTCTCTGTGTCACCCAGCACAGTTTGGCCATGCCTTTGTAAGACTTAGTTACGCATCTTTATTAAAATGATTTCCCCATCCTGGTTGCTGCCCAGCTCGGAGCAGCACAACAGTGGTATGGATAGGTTCAGGTCTGGTTTTTGGTTTCTGGTAAAGACAGCGAAGGATCCTCCTGTGATATATTGAATAGTCAAGGCAGAACAAGGAGTTGGTCTGCTCACCACCAAGCTCCAAACCTTTCCAGTTCCTTCACTGCTGGGAATACGCCTCCCTGAACCATGTATTTTAGGTGGCTCTGACCGTCTCCCTCTAACCGGTCACCACATCGCCACGAGCAGAAGCGCACTGGAGAAGAGGGGTAGCTGGGCGTTGCATCTGCAGTAGCCTCCATCAGGCCTCTGTAACGCCCTCCTCCTGAGCATGTTTCCCCTGACTTCTCAGTACAGGTTTCATGATCAGACCTGGGCAACTGCTAAGACAACAGTTATCTGAGGTGCAGTGGCAGGTATAGCTTCCAAAAATGTCTCAGAAAACTCAAATGAGCCTCATAGAAGCTCATACCTGCTTCCCCGACAGACTCTTCATTGCACAGTAGCTGTATTTCCAGCTCTTCTACAATATATTGCAAAGATGCACAACTTACGTAACGTGCAACTCTCTGTCTAGGAGTTTTGCTCAAGCACTAGGCTGGGCAGGATCAAACACGCAACTTTTCAGCTACAGCTGTTGATTTATCACTTGAAATGAGTTTATTCTTCTGTGCCCTTATGAAGCACAGAGGGAGCAAGCTTCCAGAACAGGAAGGAAAAAACGCATTGGCACTGAGGCATCACTGCTCGGTCTAATCCATACCTCCTCCAGTCCTCCCTGCTGCTTTTGCCCAGTTCCTCCCGGCAAGAAGCGCACCGGGCCAGCCCCGGGCCAGCCCCGCTGCTGTTACCAGCGCCCCGACCCCGCTGCAGAATTGCACCTCTGACAGGGTTCACGGACTTTAGCTGTGTAGCTCCTGCTTCCAGGCAGCAACGCATTGTAAACATTTACCTTTGTATAAACCCGCTTCAGGTGATTCTCCTGAAGGTGTTTATCAAATAGGACATGCAGCCGGTTGCTTTACAAAACTCAGCCGCTGCTCTAAGCCCCGCGGGCGAGGCACGAAGGCATGTGTGTGCTCTGCCAACAGCACGGCCTCGGCTGGCAGCTCCTGCCAGGGCAAAGTCCTCAGGGCACTAGAAGTTGTTAAAACACAGCAGGCAACTGATAGTGCTGGGCATGTGCTCCAGATCTCATAACTGTAATTTTCTGCTGAAACTAAAGGCTTTTAAATGCCTGTGTTAGGAAGCGTGACCAGAGCAAGCGCTTGTATGTGGTGTCGGTACGTACATGTTCTGATCTCCATCACATTGCCAGTAGCTTGAGAATTTACCAGCTCCGACATCTGCCTCACATACCATTCTGTTAGCTTCTGAGCGCTGAAAGTGTTCCTTCCAATCTGCTTCCCAGGATCAATTTCAGAAATTCATTTATATTCACATTAACTGATGGAAAAACATGGCAGCCTATGAAATACAGTTATGGGCTCTTTTTATCTCCAGTGATGTTACTAGTGATCATGGAGACTTCTCCCATGGACTGTAATGCATCCAGCTAGTTGAAATCCTGAATAATTATTTTGTTGTCTATATATACAGTTAAAATCTGAAATGATTGCTTGAAAGCACTGAAGGTGCTCTTTAGAAAAAAAAGGGGACATCAAAACCTATATAAATCATGGGAACAGATCTTCAGATGAATAACGTAGAAGACTCCAACCCCACCTATGCATTCACTGAGGCAGTTGCTGCAAGGCTGCTGTGGTCAAACAGAAACACAGCTGTATTTTCAACAGAAAGATTCTCCTTTTTTAATCACAGCAGCCATCCTAAACCTGGCCAGGTGAGACAGCAGCTGAGCGTGCACCAACGCTAGCCAAGACGCCCCCTTGTTCAGAAGCGTCGTTCTACCCGGGCTGCCGGTGGGGTTGGTGTGGGTGGGCAGCGACGCCTGTCCTCTGCCCAGCCTCGTGTTTCTGGGGGCTTTATCAGTTCCCCAGCCCTGCCGGTGGACACATGAAGTTTGCTGCTGTTGTGTTGGATCTGAAGAAGGGCAGAAGCATCTGAAAGCTTTTTTTTCCCCAACTGTATCAGTCAGTCTGAGATATGGTATCTGGGGTGGAAATCTGCTTGGCCTTGGGGCTGGGAGCAAAGCGGGTTTGGGGAGATTTGTTGCAAGCAGAGGAAACATCCCCTTTTCTCTTCTGATTTTCTTACCCTTCCTATTTTCTGAAACAGCAGCAAACTTTTCTTTAGCAAGATATAGAGCATGCCGTAATTTGTATCTACTGCAAGATCGAGAGCTGTAACACTCTGCTCTTAAATATCCCAAGCAGGCAAACTCATAGTGAACCTTTGGCAGATACTGCTCATCGCAGTGCAGCGCTTCCAGTTCAGTGGCTGTTTTTATAAAAGCAAACATAGCTCACGTGTACCCCTTGATCTTGCCAAGAGATTTCATTTTTCTTTTCCTCCTCAGTATGCTTTATGCTTACTGATCTAATGGCAGTGGGTAATTGTCTTTTTATAGTGCTGCTCAAGATTTATCAGTCAGTTACACTGGCCACAAGTCCTCCCATTTTGCAGAACTGGTGTATGTTTTGCTAAAATGTAGGCGTTTTTTATTGCATACAGTGATTAGGAGCCGGTCACAATGATGTAAAACCTTTATTCTAAACCAACTTGTGGTCCTGTGGAGATCATAGAAGGCTTCTTCCTCAAGGAACAACCCAAAGAGTTTGGATGCCCTTTCAAATTATAAGGGGTGGAAGAAACAGGACTTTTGTCGGCTTCACGGGCAATAGAGGATTACAGAAAATGGTCGTAAACTTTAGTGTCAGCTCGGTTGTTTTAGAATGCTAAAAGTTAAAACCAGCAAAATAAGCAGAAGGTAAAACATCTTCCTTTTCCCACTTAATGTTTTCTTAGGTTGCTGTTAGCAGGACTTTGGTATGAATATAGCAAGTGTGACAGTAGTTCAGAGTTCTTAGCACATTTTGTGCCATATTTTTCCTCCTTTGAAGCACAAGTTTTATCTACTTTAATTACCAGTGTTATGCGGAGAGTAGACGGAGTTTACAGGTGATTGCATACCATTTAGATTGCTTAAAGGGTTAATATCAAAGCACTCATGCGAGTCTGCACATGTGTTAAAAATTTAGTAGAGTATATGCTAAGAAAATAGTTTTTAAAATTTAATTAATTGAATAATTTACATTTTTAATGGAAACATTGAACAAGAAAAAATAATCTTGAGATCTTTTGTTATTATGTACAATTTTATGTGCATATTAGTAGTTAAAGGGATGACATATTTTAGCAGAGTCACTTTTTTAGAGAAGAGATTGCGATGTAGATGGGCGAAGTGGTGGGAAAGGTGAGGTGCTGAGTTATCGTGAGAGCTGAATCTGTCAGTTTATCAGCACAAGAGTAACCAGATAAGCATGAGGTGCTCCCGTGCTTTTCACGATAAGAATTCTTTGCCCGAAATTAAAGCAAAAATAATTTGGCTGTTGGCTAACGCTTTGCAACATGACCTTTGTTAGATCTGTTTGCCCAGCAGTGATTACGTGAATAAAACATCTCTTCGGAGGTAGAAGATAACGACACGTAGGTGCTAAATGATACGTCGTTTGGTGGCTGCGGCCCAGCACTGTGGGGACAGCCCTGGCCAGCCTGTCGGCAGCGAGTCTCTGCTCTCCATGCTGGTCGCTACCACAAATTAATATTAATTAATCAGCAGATGATAGAAGTTACGGTGGAGGCAGAACAAAGTCAGAAGCTAACCTTTATTCAGCTACATGCAACATGCAAGCCTAGTGAAGGATTGCTGCTAGCAGGCCGTTTAGGATAAAATTGGTAAGTAAAGGGTTATGGCCGAGCTAGAGAGGACAGAATTAAGCCTTTACTGTCTGTGTGTCTGCTTTTTGCCGATAACCTAGTGGCACCTTTTCCCTTGCTGTTGCTCAATTAGATAAGACATTGAGAAATAGTTGTTTTGCAGCTTACGGGGATAGAAGAGAAGAGTTTTATCAGGGAAGCTGAAATGAGTCCCAGGGACTGGAGACCATGTACGGTGTGAGATAGCAGGGCAGCAGCATTCATGTCTGAGCGCCACGAGGTTTCTGGATTGGCCTTACTTTCTTTTCCAGTGACATTTTGGGCCTTAGGGAGACAGAGGGCAGTGAGATGATGCCATGGGCTCTCCCTGGCTTCTTGCAGGGGCTCCCTCCCCCCCCAACACTGCCTTGACTGAAAAAAATTCACAGTTCGGTCTATGGACACAAGTAAGCCTGGATTACACACAAATGGGAACATAATTTTGCAGCAAGACTTTTTTTTTTATGCTTTCTAAGGACTGTCAGAGGAATGCTTCATATTTAAGCCAGCGCTTTCACCTCCTCGCGCCAGTCACTGTCCATGAGGCAGCTGGACACTTATGGCAGGACCCGCGCCCGCCCTCCACGGGCATCCCGGGTCTGAAGGAGCATCACTGCGGGACACGTGTCAGCGTGACGAGACGGGGGATTGCCGCTGACCGCAGGGCACCAGTTTTATGGGTCTGCTGCATCTGGGCTGCCAGTCTAGGGAGTTCAGATTTGTTTATAAAGTATATTTAAAGGCTGAAAATAAATAAAAATTACTCAACTCTACAAGAGGAGGGCTAAGTAAAACAGGGACAAGTGAAAGCAGAAAGAAACATAAAAGTGTGACAAATAATAGGACATACAGACTAATCACTCAGATATTTGCAAATTAAAAAAAGTGCTATGTGCTTTGTAGCCAGAAAAGAACAACAAGACAAACTGATGATAATATAGACCATCGTTACTAAATGACAAATCATCACTCCTGGTTACCTTCAGAAGTCTCTCTGTAGCAAAACTCCCATGATCAAATTGCATTTTGAGATTAACTTCCCTGGGCTTAGCAGGTTTGGGGTTTGTTTTTGTATTTATGGTCATAGCTTTTCAGACAACTCAGAAAGAAAATCGAATATATTAATATGACTCAAGACTCGGGTTGGCAGTCCATTGTAGTTTTCTCTGCTGAGTTAAAGAAATCATGGCCCCGCCTTTAAGCTCCATTCCTTTCCTCCTGTGTGTCCATCTACTGACTACAGTGCTTTCCGATGCTTTTAGCTGGCATTTTTCAAAATGAAGCACTGTGCATATTTGCAGAGCGTTCGTATGGCTCTTGATTTAATGTTCTCTATTAAAGGCATGTGTTAGTGCATACTAATCCTCTTTCATCTTTTTGTTTTCAGACAACTGAAACGTGACTATCCCAGTGCTGTAATTCTTAGTACTGATGACTTCTTTATCGAAAATGGTGTATACGTGTTTGAGCCTGACTTCCTAGAGGATGCACACAAATGGAACCAAAAGAGAGGTGACTGAAATCGATCCAGAGGTTTTGCAGAACAGTTTCTCTTTTCAGTCTGTCTTTAAACTTAGCCCCCAAAATAAAATATCTCAAAGTGGTGTCATATGCTCAAGTTCATGGGGTACTGGTTAAAAGAATATATTTACCACTTCTGATTTTGTTTCTTCTGACTTATAAGAGAAAGATTTCTAAATGAAAAAATGTTTGTGATTGACAGATATTATTTTAGAAAGCAAACTGGTGACTCTTAGGTAGCACTGCTGAAGCTTGGTAACGGGAGGTGGCACGCAAATACCAGCCCAGCAGCGGCTCACCACAGCTCTATGCACCGCATCCATCAGACCGTAACTTCTAAGATGTCTGTCCTGACTTGGAGAGGGGTGTTACACAGCAGGGGAGTTAGTGATAGCCAGGAGGAAAACTTGCAAACCTAGTTATAAATTTGAGAATGAAATAAACAAGCCAGGTCTCTGCTTCAGAGAAAAAAAAACATAACGTGCTTTTGTGGCTGTGCGCTGAACTCATTTCTAGCAATGGAAAACACTTTGAGATCATATAACAGACAGCTTTTGCAAATAACAGTCATTTTTAGCTGCTGTAAATACCTGGCGCTGTGATACCTCTAAGTATGTTCTACGAGAGGTTCAGACCTCACTACTGAGCACAGCCAGTGGCTGCCACCCCTCCTCCAGGAGCGCTCCTGCTGGGCACTGACCCCTGCTCGTGTTTGAGTGGTCCCAAGTCCAAACTCTGGGACCAAGCCCAAGTCCAGTGGGGAACCAAGCGTGCTAGCAGTGGGCAAAGAAAGGCCCCTTTGGGGCTAGTAGGTCCTGGCTTGGTCTGTTATTTAGTACATTAGCTTTACTTAATGTGTTACATTACAGCACACAAGGCAATGAAGAAGGGGAAAAGCCCGGTTATTATTGACAATACCAACATCCATGCTTGGGAAATGAAGCCGTATGTGATGATGGTAGGGAAAGCTCTGATTTATTGCTTTTACATGCTCAGCTATGAGATTTAAGAAGTGATCTGACTGGAACAGTCTTAACACAGCTAAAAAGAATTACTTCCATTTTCCCTTAGTTCTCTGATTATTGATATTGTGATGAAGTAGGGGAAGAGGTGCCGGTGCAGTGGTTTTATCTAGTCAGCTATCTACCTCAGTGAAGGCAAAATTCCGTGAAAAGATTAAGTGTCTTTGAACTTGCCCTGTAACTTCTTGGTGACTGGGATGTCAGCCCCTTCCCCAGTAGTGACATGAATCGAACAGTTCCCAAACTATTTGATGACAAATATACCAAGATATGAGTTACAATTTTAGCTTATGACTTGTGAAAAATACACCATAAAGAGTCTTCAAAGACACACTGGGATCTCTTGTCAGGAGTTCTGGCAGAGATGGCAAGATTTTTAGTACAGTTTCATAATGTGGCCTGTCTGATAACATTATACTCATGCTTCTGTTCTGGGGCTACAGTCTTATCAGTTAAGCAATTTGTGTCTAAGTATTCCTTACATGGGAGCACAAAAGAGGCACGAATTAATGATGGTGCTGGAAAGCCTGGACATGCCACTCCAGTAGCAGAAGCTGTGAATGCCTGTGGGTGACTATGAAGCCAGTGCAAGAGCACAGCCAGAGGTGGACAAGATGTAAAAAAGCCGACAGATTTCCCTCAAATCAAATCCCCAAGCAATCAATAACTGTATTAAATGTGTGTATATATATATATATGTGTGTGTATTTGTGAGTGTATATACACATAGAAATATTTTGCTTTACTTTGAAAAAACTTAGTGGCTGGAAACAGCATGACTGATAGACGTTGACCTCATGCTCGCAGAAGCTCTGGATTGGCATGGCCGACTTGTGGCTCTTGAGCCATCTGTGACTTCCAGAGAGTTCAGGTGCCAGATTCCACTGCTGTGGGGGATGGGGCAACACTGAGGCAAGTTTTGCTGGGAGACCCAAATCCTTTGATGTAGAAGGGAAGGAACTAGCTGGGACTCAGACCAGCACCATGATGGGAGTCATGGTTATCTTCCTCTTTCTGGCTCCTGGTACATATAGTACATCTCTTAACCAGATAAAATCTCAGGGCGGTCTGGCAGATTGGCTACTCCTGAGCTCAGCAGCCATACGTCTAAAACTTCTGTGTACTTCTTCAGGCACGTGAAAATAGATATGAAGTTATATTCCAAGAACCAGATACTCCCTGGAAGTTCAATGTTCAAGAACTAACGAGGTACATCTTTTTCTCCTTTTCTTGATGTGCTCTCAGAAAGGTCAGCACTCTTCCTCTTCATATACCCTAAAAGGTAATCTAGTGAATGACAACAGGATTGCCCTGGAAAATTTCTGTTACTCAGCACCAGCTGAACCTCAGCACCAGCTTGACCCTGCTGAAGTGAATCAGGCAGTAGAAAAAGCAACCTCCCTGAAGCATGTATTTATATTGCAAGCTTCTTGGGGCAGGCACCCCAATTTTCATTCTGTATTTTGAGCAGCACTCTCTCTATTTTGGCACAAAACATGCCTAGGCACTACAGACAATATTCAGAGATCTGTTCTTAAAACAGCTAACCATAACAAATATTGTCCTGCAATGATGGGATGCTACATTACACGCGGTCAAGAAATGGAGTTCTGGAGGACCTTTCTAAGGATCTTAACATGCACGTGCAAAAGGGATACAATGAACGTATCAACTCTGCATACTGGGGTAGGATACAGAGGCAGTCAAATATGGCTCGAAGCTAGTGGATGCAGGCTTAAAGGTTACATCACAAAAAACCTCCATGCTGGCTAATTTTCTAGCCTTTAACCAAGCAGGCTGTAAACTATGTTACCGCAGCAAGTGTGCTCCCATCAACTAGATCCAGAAGCTAACACGTGCTAACTTACTTGTTACCACAAGAAAACAGGGCACGAGTACTTAATTCTGATTGATTGATTTGTTTAGTACCAGCAAGGAACTCCAGTCAGCAGTGCTCCTTCTTGTGTGTGACAGAGACAAATGGCAGAGGGCCATGGCCCAGGGCGCTCGCAGCTCCAGGGTGAGGCAGGGCACGGTAGATGGCAGCCGATGGCTTGGGGCTGAAGGCAGGCGAGGACACCAACAGCCTTAGCAGTCAACTGCAAACATCAGCTCTTGCTTCACCGGCTGGGAGCCATTTGCAGGGCACCGCTGCAGAGGCAGATTTTACTAATAATTGTTCATTTTATGCTGAGCTACTCAGTAACTTGTATTTTGTTTTATTAATCATTTGAAACAAGTCAGCTTTTTACAATAGCACTGTAAAGTTAATTCAAATACACTCAGTTTGGAGCAGCTCTTTGGCAAATGATTCCAGGACAGCTGAAGGTCTCTTCCAGTCTGGTTCCACATTGTGTCGTTACTGGCAATATGGTTTGCGCCGGTTGCTGGTCCCAGGCTGCCCACGTGCGTAGGGCACTGGCTGCTGGAGGACCTCGTGCCTGCTTCACAAGTGGGATGCTGCAGCTGGCCACTTGCTGCACTACTGTCACCTTAATTCCACCAGGGAAGAAACTTGTTGAGTGATGCAGGATTTGCACACCACAAGGCTTTGACAATACGGATGCAGGACAAACTTAGATTCTAGGTGATGAATTGTACCTAACAGAGATAAATGGCAAAACCAAAGATTCAGAGTTTGCAAACTCCCAGACAAGCAGAAATCCCTCATGGTCTTTGGAAAAACAATTCCCACTAATGTATCGAGAGGCTGCAGCCATTTCTGGTCTATCCAGAAAGCCCTGCACGTTCGAGTAGCCTGTTCCCATCCTATCAGACTCGCCATCATTTACAAATCTGCCTTGGAGCGTGAGCCACAGCAAGTACAATTTTTCCCAACTTGTGCTCAGACAAAGCAACAACAGGTTTTTGACCTCTATACTTGTTGATTATGAGTCAGTGTCTGGGCTATCTACAGCCCTTGTCTATGTTTCACCAGATTTATAAAAGCTCACCCTGAGGCTAACAAGCTGTTAGCACTGAAACCCATATAGAATAATACACAGGTCTTCTACATAGCCCTTTCTTACCTGGCCTACATTTCAAAGCCTTTGTCTAACTTCTTACGTCCTGGCCACCCACAAAAATACTTGCATTTTTCACCAGTCACAAAAAAAATACTTTTAAGTAGGTGGAAGTGAAGAACAATTTGGCAAAAAAGGGCTAGAAATAGATCAGCAGGGACATGAACCATTGTCCTGAACGTATCAGGAACCTTAGCAAACTTAAGATAATCTCTAATACAGGGGCAGCTAAATACTTGTATTTTTCTCTTCATATTGACTCTACAGAAGAAATACTCATCATGTCCCTCGACAAAAGATACAACGGATGAAAGAACAATACGAGCACAATGTTACTTTCCACAGTGTTCTTCGCTCTGAAGAACCAAGCAGAGATGAGAGAAGCTCCAGTCGACCAAATGCAGCTTACAGCATGGGTGCCCATTCCAACCCCCCTCCAGCCTTCTCAAACAGAAGACCTCACATGGCTCGTACAAACAACAGGCTATTTAACTGAAGAGGTGGATTCCTCAGTGTATTTTAATTATCAGCGTATAAAAGTCTCAAGATTTACTTTTTTTTCTAAACGGTTTTTATTCTTGTATTTTCCTACTACTTTTCTAAATTACCTTTATTTCTTACAAGTCTTTATGTGTCACTGGATTATGATCTCTCAGCTCTATGTGGCCGATCTGAGAGCACTATCCTCAGTACAAACTGTACTCTCTCTCATCCCTCTTCCTCCATGAAAATTCACCCAAGCTTAGGGTGAAGTTCACTGGCTGCATCACATGCCTTTTTTTTTTTTCTGCATCACACTCTGTCACTAACAGATAACAATAAATATTCCTAAATTCTTTCTTTCTTACAGGTCACCCGGCCAATTCCTTCTCAACGCAGTTGTCATTTCTTGCTGTTTTAATACTTTATATCTGTCTGTATAACCTTTCGTATCTTCCCACTCAATCTTGCCCAGAGAACTTTAAGAGAGGAAAAGTCAGTGGCGGAAAACGCAGCTTTGGCAGATTGTAGCAAGATTTGATGCTGTTCCCTATCTACACCTCTGCTGCCTGGATTCATGCAGGTCTTACCTCAGCTCTGTCACAGCCAAACAGCTTCTCCAGCCTGGAGGCGAAACACTTTAACACACCAAACTGAACCCTTTATCTTGCCAAGACATAGGAATTCAACTCATCCTGAGATGAGTCCATATATGGAGGGTCCTAAAATGAAACATTAGTGTTAGGCTAGCACTTGTTAACTTCTAAATAGGAACAGGGCTACAGGAGCAGCTCTGAGTAGCTGAAGCACAAGGCTACCAAATACCCAAACTAACTCAGAAGTACAAAATAATGACTTAAGAAAGGAAAAAAAAAAAAAGGTTCTGGTAAGGGGAGAAATCAACTCCTTCCACCACTAAGTGCCAAGAAGCCCCTAACTGATGGATGAGTGAGAAAAGAAGCTGTCCTGCAGTGGTTTTATCCATATTGTTAAACTCTGCTGAGTATGTCCTTATCAGAAAGTCTCAAAGATTTTTAAAACTCTGCATTTGTGATGGCAACTTTTTAAAAATAAGTGTGGATTATTAGGCAGTGATTATAGAACAGGGCAGAAATGAAGACAGCTCATGTTGGACAATAAGAAATATGGGTACAGCCCCTATTCTTCTAGCAATTTAGCAGGCAGAGAAGTATAAGGAAATATGCTGTTTCTGGGCAAAAGCCAAGCTGTCTTCAGGACAGAGTAGATGTATCAGATGAATGCATTTTCTACTCAAGCTGCATTTAAAGAAGCAGTATCATCATTGTAAATAACTGAACTAGGGAGCCTGGCTCTGCAGCATTGCACAAGGGTTTACAGAACTACCAGCAAGCTTGTGTCAGCCCAATACAGTTCTCCAGTCCTGCTAGTTCCCCAGCCCAAGTTCTCCAGCTTGGTGACAGAAGCCACCCCCAGTTCAGCGCTCGAGCCACGTGAGTGGCACAGGACCCCTGAAAGGCTGCCAAGTGGGAAGCTGGTGGTCTCAGTTCTGAAACATCCTCCCTCCTTTGACCCCCACACCTGGTGGGAAGCAGCAGAGCAAGGGGCAGCCTGACAACAAACCAACTAAAATGTGGAGTTGGCAGCTGGCCTAGCAGGACTGTTTCTGTCTCCAGTAGAGAAACTCCCATTTTGAGAAGCTTCACCTGTTGAAATTCATGACAACAAAGTAATGAAGTCGAGTACTAACTCACTCCCAGCAGAGATCTTGTGATGAAATCAAGGAAAGATCCGATTACCTTTCATGATGCCATGGCCTCAAGTGCTTCTTTAAGGAGGAGTAGTGCAGAAACATTGACTGAGGATCTATCATTAATACCTTTCTATGGCATTTTGCCATGAATCAAATAATCATAGCTGTTCTATAAAACTCTTTTAGCACTATATGGAAGGTTTGAGTGGAAAAGTACAAGAACTATGGCAGAATTACAGAGCAATATTTCAAAATTGAAGTGTTATGTTTGGTAACACGAAACTTAGAGAATTGTTTATTTTGCCCTGTGCTACTTCTGACAGCCAAACAACTATTCTAATACTAGAGAGGGTAGCAAAACCGATTGCTTTAGACTGAAACAAAGATCCCGCTGTAATTTAAGAATACATCAAAATCAAAGCAATGGCTTCTAAAATGTCATCCAACCTTCAGCCACGCTGATGCTATTGTATAATACATGTTTGTGTGACAAATGTGTAATTACTCAACTCCAAATTATTTTGCAGATGAAATGTGTCATTTCATGAGTGTTTTATTAAATATAATCAGGATTTCATGTACAAAGTGTAAAAATAATTTGAAATATATACAATAATGTACATGTGCATTTAGTAGCGCTTTCGGGGTTTTTGTCTTTGTAGCATTCTGCGGGCTGGTAACAAGTCCTCAGGTTCCTTTGCGTCTTTCTGAAGAGCCTCGCCTACTTTGGAACTGTTTTTTGATGAGTCACTTCCTTCCCCAGTAGACCTGGAACTATTTTGGGGTGAAAGATGATCATATAAATTAGTAGCTGTTGTACTGCTGTTATCCTTTACATAATCCATCTTCTTTTCTTCTGGTAAATTACTCATGAGTGCTTGTGTATTTATCATTGCAAGTTCTTCATCAGCCACCAGGTCATTCTCAGGAAGATGGGCAGTTTCTCTCAATTTTCTACTGGGGGTGACATGACCAATATTCTGATTTGTTTCTTTTGATGACTTGCTACGCTGTAAACCCAAGCTTCGTGGAGGCTGAAATGCCTTTTTTAAAGATGGAGAAATGATTGGACAGATTGGTGTCAGTGGTGGAGGGGCAGGTATGCAACTGAGGAAGTCCATTGCTTTTCTCTTTTTGATGTTTTTAGGATGGTCTTCATTAATTGTAGCAGATGAAGGTGTTTTTGCCGACCCTTGTGCGACAAGTTTCATATTCGGTGTGCTAGTTGACAAAGGGCTTGGATGTTTTATATCAATTTTAGAAGAGATCTAGTTAAAAAGAGAGAAGTTTTACGTTGAATAGAATGCCCTATTCATTAGCTTCCTCAATTACTTCCACAAAACATGGGGAACAGCCCCCCCATACAAAAATACTATGTCATCATTCATGTCCAATTTAATTTTAAGCTTCAAATCTTCTGATGGTCATTAATATAATCTCAAGTATTGATGCTTGATAAATCACTGTTTACATGTACATTAAGACAGCACATTTACATTCTGTTTCCAAGATATAAGCTAAATGTATGGGAATTTTTCTGTGCCAGATGGTAAGAAATCAAAGCACTCATAAAAAGGAGTTGTCTACTGCATTGGATATGTCCTCAAAAGGTTGTTAAATAGGGAAGAACAAGAAAAAAATTTAAGAAAAAGGGACAGAATACAGACCAAAAAACTTAAAGATAACAATACACACAAGATAGATGTTACACAGCAAATCATTCAAACACATGCTTAACTTGAGAATACCTTTAATGTCTCACTTGTTTTAACTTGGTTAATATATTTAATAAATGGATATAAACTAAACCTTCAGAATTAAATATTAGCACTCTCTCTGAAATGGAAAAGGATGCCTTATAAGCTTCAATTTAGTCCCCAGGAACTGATCTCACATCAGGGTGTTTCCACCTCCCTCGCAACTAGTGGCAGGAAAAATTTTTGTTCTGACTGCACTCAGTATACTCCACATCAGAAACAACTCGCCACCAGCAGCCTTCATGGGAAAATTCAGTATTGCTTAACTCAATTTTTGTCAAGACTGCTATAAAATGTAAACATTTACTAGGTGATACCTCTTCCCTTTTAAATCCTGGAAATAGCGAACAATATCTAGGAAAAAAAGACCAGGAGGTGAATCCTCTAAGCAAGGGTAGGAATTGCAGAATGCCGTAAAAGAAAAATTTATGGATCAAGATTTTATTTTCCAGTGACATCCATGTCAGATAATCTTCACAATAGGACCAAGGAAGCAATAAATCATATATAGGGAAAGGATGATTTATTTTACTAGTATAAAATTCAGAATATTTAAAGTATGCTGTGAAAACACAGGCCACAAGGGGAGGTTTTCATGTACAGCTTGGAGGAATAGTCTCACAGTTCCTCCTGGGGAATAATCCTAAACCCACACACAGAGAATGCTTCTAATCAGCTTGCGTTGCCCTGAAGAGAACCTATGGAGTGGGCTGAGAAGTGAGCTATCAGTATAAAACATGCTTATATCCTCACTGTACGTACTGTCAGTATAAACAACATTAATTACCAGAATCTTACCAGACTTTTATCCTCTTCATAAAGACCTGAGTTGGAGGAAGGAGAGAGGCATTCCAAGCCACATCTTTTAGTTAAACTAGGTGGAAGCGACAGATTTCTTTGTAGCAAATTCATCAATTTACTTTCTGCATCAGAGCAAAAGGCGGCCACATTCTAGGAAGGAGAACAGATTACAATGGAGAATAGCTGTTTTTCAAATTGTTTAATTACTATATGCTCACAAACAAAGTATGTAGGACTTTGTTTTCCCATCATAATCCCTCTAGAAGTTTCTTTTATATCAAGCCAACAACTTAGAAGACTGCTGCACTTTCTGTGGAGGGAAATATCAAGCCTTCCTTTTATTGTTAACAAGAAAAATCCTTTTGTTTGGAGAGTCCTCCAGAAAAAGTGCGTTAACACCTTACTCCGTCTCCCAGAAAATCCCTTCAAATTCAACATTATGTGCATTACTCGTTTTAAAGATTTGTTAGTACTAACGGACTTTTTGGTGAAGAATGTGACAGAGCAGTAACTAAAATAAATCATTAAACTAAAAATCTGCAGATTTACCTCTATCGTACTTCTCAGTTCATTAACCTTCTCTTGAAGATAGTTTTCCTTTGGGCTGGCTGAGAATACAGAAAAATCTCCAGCCAACAGCATAGGAATTTCTGATCTGAATTCAGATCGCCACTGAAGGTTGCTCGCAGAAATGATTGAACAGCAGACAACTATATCTTCAATAGCAAAGTGTCTAATCTGATCTCTGTAGAACTTCACTGCCACCAAATTGTAGCTTTCATCAGATAAGTACATCACAGTAGTGAAACCTAAAAGCAAGAAAAAAAATCTGAATTAAACCTTAAACCTTTAAGTGAAGACTGTTTACAGCAATTTGTATCTATAAAAAAAGTTACATACATCTTGACAGAGAACTGATAAATATAACATGGCAGCCTATCTGTGTGGTAACAGATGTTTGATACTTCATTCCTGTTCTACACTATCCCCCTACTGATTACAGACAACAACTCAAAGTATGTGTTCCAGTGCTTAAAAACAAAATAAATACTCCTGTGGTGCTTCTCCTATTAATTCAGCAGATTATCTACCTGTCCCTACCCATGAGCTCCAGTGCCTGGGTTCTACTCATTTCATGACACTGTACAAGATGATAGAGCTCACATACGTGCACAGCGCTACTTCTGCACATGCTGAACACAGATGTGAAAACTTATATCCACCATTTATGGAAACAACTAAAGAAAAGCTTCCCTTGAGCTTAGATCCTCCCTAAATTCTTCCTCAGCTAATAAGCGAAGACAGTTTTTCTTTAGGAAAAGAGAATTATCTGCCAGCGTATCACGGTGATGGGCTATATTAGCAGGTTTTCACAGGCCTGATGCAGGTACAACACCAAGATAATTTTGACTTTTGAAATAAAAAAAATCTAGTGCTTATTCAATGGGAGGACATGCATGTGGTCTGCAACATACCTTTCTTGATAATAGAAACTACAACTCCAACTAAATCAACTTCAGCACATGGTGGCTGAAAAGAAGGATCCAACAAACTGGTGAATTTTAGAGCTTTTCTTGGAAAGAAAATCTGTACCAGCATCTCCTGTGATACCTGAAGAAACACAAAATTTTTAAGTTTTTACTTGTATAGACTGTGATACATTTTAATGATACATCTTTATGCAGTTAAAGCACTTACTGATAGTTGTAGGTACTGAGTTTTCTTTGTTGCTGTTAACTGTATGTTGGTTGAGTCTGATCTTCCTTTGGACTGTGATGCTGACAGCTGGTAGATTCTGTACCGACTGCCTTCCTTTAACAGCGAACACACATCTAGCAGTGGACGCCAGATACTCAGTATCACTCCTAACAATATCAAATTGATATATTAGCTGTGCAATACTAATTTGAAGGCTTTTAAAAAAATATAAATCCACAACACTCCCTCCCACCCAAAAGCCCTAAACCAAAACCCAAATAAAAC
>VZTV01091413.1:1985-19483 GCA_013400875.1 Anhinga rufa | reverse complement strand
TCTTCTCTTCTCTTCTCCCCTTCTTTCACAAACTGAAGACAGGGTAGTGCTAACCAAGCCCTGGAAGATTACCTTGAAGAAAGTCAGTTGTAATTATAATTTTAATGCTCATTAATGTCTCAGCTGGCAGGCTGTAAACTGCAGGATGGAAGCTGCTGGTGAATTCTCTTTTATGGAAGCTATGTCACTCAGCAAAGTCTTATGGAAGATAGCACGATGTCTGACCGACTCTTCAAAGAGAATTTCCTTTCTAGTATGTGCATTGGGTAGCTAAACCTAGTGAACAGGTTATTTTCTATAACCCTCTCTTGCCATAAGCTGAACGAATTGAAATCAAAACACAAGTTTTAAAGCTAGCAAGAGATTTCTCCTGTTATTCAAGACAACAGCTTAAAGGTGAATTTGTGGGAGAGTCGGAGAACACAAAAGTGAGGTTTTGAACAAAGAGGTAATGGCTTTTCCTAGATAAATTCTGTGAGGCTTTCAGCTGTGAGAACAGCCAAAAGAAAAACGCTCTGAGCTTCAATGGAGAGATCCAGAGATATGGATCTGAGGCTGGGTGTCATGTGCTGCTGTTCTCAAAAACTATGGGAATTACTTACTGTCATAAAAGCAATAAAAAAGGATGCCAGACTCCTTCCTTTTTCTGCAGCTACATGCATGCCTTTTGAAGTATGTTGTGAATTTCCTGGATATGAGAAAGATATTTATGAAGCATCAACTGCTTGCTTAGGAATGGAAAATGTAAGCCCCCGGGGACAGCTTAATAAATGGCAGAAACCTCATACCCCTGTAAGTAGGAGAGCCACCAAATACCCGGCTTCAGAGGCTGCGCCAGAAGCCTCCTGGCAGGAAATCCTGTTGCGCAAATCTGTTTCCTCGTTACTTCCTGTGCTGTAATTTTTTTTTTCTGAAACAACCCATCTCTTGAATGCTGTGAAGGACTGAGGGAATGGAGTTTTTGCTCTTTCTTCATTTACTCTTTACTTGACTTTTCTCTTAGGTCCTTTTGGAAAAAAACCTAACGCCAAGCTTGTTTGCTCCAAGAGGCTCCAGTGCTCTTTCTGCTCACTCTGGAAAATTTGGAAGTATTGAGCTGTGAGCTGATTTTTCTGTGACTCAGCAACTGAGACTCCTGTGAACACAGCACAGATGTGAAAGAGGTGCTGATAAAAGAGGAATGCACTGATTTGTGACAATGCAAAAGGCAGTGAGAAAATGCAGGAGTTTGCACCAGTCCAGATAAAGAAGCTAGTCAGGGGAGCAGAGCGGCTTTTGAAGTTGTGCCGCTCTGATAACTGCTCAGATGTGCCTGGGATGCCTGAGACTCCTTTCTTTGGTGCAAAAGGAAAGATGAGTTGCTTCTGTGTATGTGACCATATACTTCATATATTGAAAGGACTGTGATCTCTTCCGTTTTTATATACACGTATGTAAAAACCAATATACGTGTGTATTTTATAGATATAAAAAATAAGTTGGTATCTACTGAATCAGTGCTCTAAGTAACTGCTGGGGAGATCAAAATACACGTTGCAAATGTATGTCCACCTTATTTAGTAGTTGTATTCTCGCAGAGCACAAATGGCCTCATAGCCCAAACTCCCCAAAGAGCAGTGACTCAGTGGTACGCTGTGTGCGCTGGTCGTATTTAACAGTGCTTCTGGGTGCTTTAGGTTCAAATGCAAGTGTCGCCGTGTTGTGAACGCATTGTAGAGTGTCATGTTTGTAAAATAAAAGCAGACGCCCAGTTTGTCCTGTTACATGCAGAGTGGAAGATGGCTGGACCACATAGAGAGAGAGAAATAAATGCGGTGTTCCTCTAATGGGCTCAAACTAATAAAAAGGGGGCCCTTAGAGCTGCAGAGCTACTTTTCTTGTGGAAACTTTCTTGCATATCTAGGCTTCTAAATCCAGTTAGGCGTTTAGGAACGACCATGAAACAGGAGTAATCTCCTGAGCTTTCTGCAGCCTCTGCTCCAAAGGCTCATCCATAATCTTTCATTGATAATGGCTAGTGAAATTGTAAATGCAGGTCTTCCATCTTAAGACAACAGTTTATCTTTTTAAAAAGTACTACTCCCTAAAGTAGTTCTCCAGTAAATTAGTCAGTCATCAAGAGAAAAAAAAAAGGGGGGGGGGGGCAAAAAAAAAACAAAAACAAACCACCCACAAAAAACCTCCAGGGACTGCAGAAATTATGACACTATATTTTTACAATGCAGCAGCAATTCTTCTGATTGCTCAAGAATATTATGCTCTTGCTCCTGCCCTCAACTTAGTAAGACCCACTGCTGTTCATCTTGCCCAGATACCGCTCATTCATTCGCAAACACACTCTAGCTAGTTTTATAGCACGTGATGCATGCCAGCGCATATTACATTCTGGGACACCTATGCAATACACTGATCTCTTCGGACTGCTAAGATATACTTTCACTGACATCGATTTTTGTGCTTGTCAAGCCAAATGAAAATCCTACCAAAGCAGAATGCAATTTACTTTTTAATAAAACTTAAATAGAAGTCAATATATCACTGAAAAAGCTCTTTTCAGTGTGATAGTAATTAAAACTATGTATTACTGGAAGCATTAAAGCTTTAATACACTTTCATGTATATTTATATAGATTGTACTTAATCTTTGTTCTTGCAGCAAGAGCCTCAAGCATGATTCCTCGTCCCCCTTTTCTCCCTCCCTCCCCTTCTCCCTGTGTGAAATGTATAGATAATGTTTGCAAAGCCATGGAAATTGCACAAGATTCAAATCTTATTAGCTGTAATTCATATAATTATCATATTTGATAAATTTACCTTCAACTAAACATGCAGAAATAAATGTTTCGTTATGAATGATGAATATTTATGTTTTTCCACCTACCTTTGTGTGCTTTACAAATATTTGCATATGAAGACATTGTTTTGTTTTATAACACAGAACGAACACATAAGGAGAGAAATAACCCAAATCTAAATACCACTTGTACAATTTGCAGAGTACAACTTTTAGTAGTAGAAAAATTTAGCTAACAGAGACATCATAAATCACCATGAATCTCTTCCGTGTCCACACAGAAATAGTTTAAGTGGAAAGCCAGGTTCTCTGCATGTTACAAATCAGCAGACAGTTTGGGGGGGGGGCGGAAATACAGTGGATTCTGCAGATTTTTTGATCAGTCTTACATTCATCTCTACAAATTGCTTAGTTCTAGAGACTATTTCTGTACCTGAATAATTCTTTTCAATACTTTTTTCCAGGCAAACGTTATCTTTAATATTTAGGATGGGGCAATCTGCCCTGGAGGTTACAGTCCTTTGGTTACACATAGGTGTTTAGACTGGTTAAACTAGATAATATTTATGGTCTTAGATTTCTAAGCTGAAATTATAGTTCCTTACCAAAGAAAACACAAAAGTGCTTACCTGTCACGTACTGACCTTCAACTATTAGAGGTTTTTATGCATTTAAATGCTGCATTTTACAGTTGTCATTTATTCAGTGTCAAAATTTCCGAATTGTGTATCAGCATTTATCTGACCGTTGTACATAGTGTACATGGATATGCGATACATAGGATCATCGTATCACAATATGGGAGAAAGCTTTTTATAAAATTACTAGAAATACATGCTACCGTCTAAAGTTCTATGATAAATCTAGACAAAGCTAACAAATAACATATAGTTTCAGGAATGAATGGTCCAAGTCGTGACGTAATGCCACGCAGGTTCCTCCCAGCCTGGTTCTTGTTGCCAAGGTCAAACACTGGGCGGTATTTTACAGCATGATGGCTGCGCTCAGCATGGGGACAAAGTATGGAACAGCAGTCACAAATGCGTCTGGGTGAGACAGCAGCTCTTGGGTCTCGCTAGCATGCTGCAGGTGCAGGGCAAGGGCAAGATAAAGACGACGAGCAATTCCCAGTGTGTCTAACGTTCAGATGAAGCCTAAAACGTTTTTAATTTGCATACCACAACTCTGTTGTCAACCTGCAACTGTTGCCTAATGGCAAAACATCTGATGCAAATAAGTAGTTGTCTTAGAAATGCCACTTTTAAGTACACATGTGCTTCAAAATGGTGGGTTAGCTCTGGAATTGGGGAGGTTGCTAGGCCTTGTATACGTGCAAAATAGCAACAGATTAAAGGGAGAAAAAAGCCAAACCACACAAAAAAGCAACCCGTAATAATGCAGAATAAACTTGCTGTGCCCATGGTACCTAATCTGTGGTTTGCAGATATCTGAGAACGCGTAGATTACTTCTAAGGGATTTACATATCAGTATTTAGCTAAGAAAACAAAGTTATTTTCTCCTGTGCAGGAATTCTTCATTAGAGAAAAAAAATAGAAAATCAGAAACGGTTGAAAAGCACTGTACAAACCAGGAGTCTTCAAGCTTCTGTTCTTTACTTGTGTATTACAGTAAGAGTAGGGCAATTACACAGGCAAAGCCATTTAGCTATCTGATAAGCGGTACACTTACAATAACTCCTAGCTTTCCACTGGTGTCAATAAAACCACAAGCACAGCAGTAGATTGCCAGTGAGAGTGTGGCAACACTTTTTACAGTAAACATAGTCACAGAGCAGTGGTTTCCATATTTTGTTGATGGTAACCCTTCTTTCTGTTCAAGGACACTATTGTATGCTTCTGACCTTATCGTTCTGGGCGGGTTTTGTTCTTTTTTTTTTTTTAAAAACAGGAACAATTTCAGTTTCAACGCAATATTCTTATTAACACTTGATCAAACTTTTGTGAACTGTTTTTTGCTCTCTTGTGCTTTTACCTTCAGTTCTTCCTAGCTGTATTTCTCAGATAAAACTTGAATTTTGGCTGGTAGATCTTAAACACAGACTCACAAAATGTTTTCAATGGAAAGGTACTTCGAAGTTTGCACTGTGAAATCAACAGGCAGGAAGGTGGTTCCAGCTTGGGGAAAAAAAGGACTTGAATTCTTTTGTCACAAATAATAGCAACCTTGGACACAAGAATAATTTCTTCTTGTTTTTGAATGCCTTTTGCTCCTTATCAGACTAGCCTGTAGCCTGTCAACTGCTTATCTCATACCCTGCTGTAACCCAGACAGCTATTATGCCCATCTGTTGTTTTCTTTTGAACTCTGGAAACATCACCTGTATGCATCAAGTCTGTGACTGCTTTTCATTCGTCTTCTACTTTTAAACTTTCAGGATTAACCATAAAAAGCAGTTATGATTTCATTTTCCTTTCTAGAGCACTGCCTTAAGGGAAAAAATGTTTAAAGGAGACTTGTAAATAAAATACAGCTGGTAAGTCAAGTGCATGTTCATCCTGGTAGTATCAAAAATCCCAGCTTAACAATACTAGTAGAGCAAGCTACTTTGATGGTACTATATTAGTTTCAAACTGTCCATGAAAGTTGGTCTGGAATTGCCCCTTCCCTGCTTACGCCTTCCCAAAAATAGTTAGCAAATGAAAGAAGTGAAGGGTGTATTGCGAGCAGGAAATCTTAAACAAAGGGCTTCTGTTTGATAGGAGCATCACACACAGCAGTAGATAGACCCGTATGTTTTAGTTCAAACGCTAATATCTGAAATACCCTTTGGCTTGACCGAAAGGTGTTTCTCAAGGAGGTCTTTAATTCCCATAAATCATAGAATGAGAAGTCAGCGAATCCTCTTCATATTTCTCAATTAACAGTTAAGTAATCTCAGAATGACAACTGTTAACCTGCCTCAATCTATCCAATTACACTGGTAATATAGTTCTGAAGGGTTGCTACCAGGAATATATCAAGATGTTTCCCCAGTTAACAGAAATATTGCCAGTGGATTAGCAGAACATAAAATTATGTCAATCCTAGCAGTGATTCTTGCGACAAGGCAACTAATGTTTTTACGTCTGTTATGTAGGTCATATCTGCTCAAGAGCAATAACTTTCTGCTTGACTGCCTAGCTGTGTGCCACCCAGGTAATATTCCAGGAAAAGTACAGGATGAGCAAATGTACTTGTGAAGGGGAGCATCATTTACCATCTGGTATGCATTGTTTGAGTCCTATTACAAATTTTACAAATAACTCGTATATTCTTCTTAAAACCAGAAAGCTTTTGAGCTTTTCCATAATATTAATGCAAATCTACCAGTAGACTTTTATCATTTAAAGCTGATTTGAAAG
This sequence comes from Anhinga rufa, assembly GCA_013400875.1. Lineage (NCBI taxonomy): Eukaryota > Metazoa > Chordata > Aves > Suliformes > Anhingidae > Anhinga > Anhinga rufa. Next base: position 13,326 of record VZTV01091413.1, on the reverse strand, counting down.
AGAAAAGGCTTAAGCCTTCCTATTCCTGCTTTGATCAAAAGCAGACCTTTGAAACTGTCAATATGAAATCAGCCGTGCTTGCTTAGTGAAGAGAAACCCTGGATCACAGAATCACAGAATCACAGAATGGTGGGGGCTGGAGGGGCCCTCCGGAGCTCCCCCCGTCCAGCCCCTGCGTGAGCAGCACCCCCAGAGCAGGGGCACAGGACCGCGTCCAGGCGGGGTGGGAATGGCTCCAGGGAAGGAGACTCCACAGCCTCTCTGGGCAGCCTGGGCCGCTGCTCTGGCACCCGCACAGCAAAGGGGTTTTGCCTCAGATTTCAGTGGAACTTCCCGTGTTCCAGCTTGTGCCCGGTGCCCCTTGTCCTGTCGTCGGGCACCGCTGAGAAGAGCCCAGTCCCACCCTCCTGACACCCGCCCTTCAGACACTGATAAGCACTGATGAGATCCCCCTCAGCCTTCTCTTCTCCAGGCTGAACAAGCCCAGGTCTCTCAGCCTTTCCTCCCCAGGGAGATGCTCCATCCCCTGAGCATCCCTGTGGCTCTGCGCTGGCCTTGCTCCAGCAGCTCCCTGTCCTTCTGGCACTGGGGGCCCAGCACTGGACACAGCACCCCAGCTGCGGCCTCCCCAGGGCAGAGCAGAGGGGCAGGATGGCCTCCCTCGCCCTGCTGCCCACACTCCTGTCCATGCAGCCCAGGACACCGCTGCCCTTCTTGGCCCCGAGGGCCCAGCGCTGGCTCAGGGGCACTGGCTGCCCACCAGCACTGCCAGGGCCTTCTCAGCAGAGCCGCTTCCCAGCAGGGCAGCCCCAGCCTGTGCTGGTGCCGGGGGCTGTTCCTCCCCAGGGGCAGCACCTTGCCCTTGCTCCTGGTGAATCCCATGAGGTTCCCTCGGCCCAGCTCTCCAGCCTGCCCAGGGCTCGCTGGATGGCAGCACAGCCGTATAACAACTGATGCTTTAATTTACTAGAAGTATAGTAGGTCAGCTCTGAGAAAACTTGTCAGCATTGGTACAGATGGTGTTATGCTCCACACGAGTCAATATTCCAAGCTTTGTCCTTAAGGATATGGTATTCACTGAAAAATGTCATTGATCCAAGGAATAAGGACTAGAGTGTGCTCAGAGGCATCCAGCTTTCTACAATAACCTGTAGTCTCACCCCATTCCTCAAATATATCGAAGGGTCCTTCCAGGCAGCAATATCAGAAAGCAGTTGGTCATCGTCTCTGCTGGGGATGAAAGGAATCGGGGTACCTGCTTGTGTACCTTTGGCAACTTTACAGATCATCTTTCTGCAACAGCAGCCGTTGCATGGAACAGAAACCTCTCTGAAGAAAACCGTTGCCTGAACAACTGCGCACTGTATCTTCTGCTTTGTTTCAGAACTGCTATGCAACATGCAAAGTGAGAGTGTTTTCACTTTGTTTCTTGGGGGGAAATCTTGGTAACTGCCTCAGCCAATTGTTAAAAGCCACAAATCAGGAAGTCTAAATGACAGAACGCTGTAGTCGCAGTTGTGTGCAGAGACAAGCGAGGAAGCCGAGTACAGAAATCTAATTAACATAACCACTGCAAAAGCAAGGCTAGACTTTAACTTGCAGGATGCTTAAGTACCTCCTAAACATACCAGAAACAGTGTCATTTCCTCCCAGCTATACAAATTTCTGGAGATGCCTACATATTACACAGATATACTGGAAATAACCTACAGAGAAAATGGATAGTATGATCTAAAAGAGTATTTTGTTTTCCTTTCTCACACCCTGACAAAAGAGTTGATAGATTAGATCTTTCCATTAACTAACATGCAATAAGAGTTGTTTTGTTTATTTTGAAGCATTCTGTAATTCTCTGCTTACTAAAGGAATGCTAATTTCAACACCTTTTCTGCCAAGCACTCAAAATAATATGTAACAATTAAAACCACTGCAAAATTATGTCTGCCAACATCGCTTTGAAGAGGTGTCTGGACGTGTTGTATGAGAAAACCTTAATAAACAGAGCTGAATGGGGTAATTCAATACAGTAAGAATAATTTTGAAAGCACTACTGAGGTATAGTAGACACATTTGGAAAAGATTTTTATTAATCATGTGTCTGGTTGTAGTTAATTGTCATAGCAGCTTGCACTTCCACACAGTGAAACTTTCCATAATCTCCCACTTTTCCCCCACCCTCAGATTGGAAAGGTCACTCTAAAAAGCTGTTTGAACTGTATGCCCTGTTCATTTACCCACTCTTTTGTTCTGGTAAAATATGTGCTCGTGAGCAGCAACCTAGTTTTGAAGGCCTGCGCTTTAGTTTTAGTGCTGCAGCGGCAATAATTAGGGGATCAGTCAGAAAGACAAATATTCAGTGTATTCTTTTTTTTTTTTTGCCAGTATCTACAGTTCTTTTCCAGCAATTTTATTTCACAGCAGTGCTGCTCTCTGAACTATGGGGGGAAAAACCCCAAAACATCAAAACTATGCCTGCCCATGTGCAGAACATTTTTCTGCCTCGTAAATTAAGATGTTTGTTGACTCTAAATTCAAAACTTACAATTTCTACCTTTCCTTCTTCCATCTCTAAACTTGAAAGTAGCGTATCTTGTCCTGCACAGGCATGCCGTAGAGAAAGACACTGAGTTTTATAGCGTAGCTGGTTATGGAACAATGTAATAAGATTGGGTGTCAACTACTAAACTATTCATAGGATTTAAATCACAGCCTCTTACATGCATTGAATCTGTTGGGCAAGAAAAATTCCAATCACACCGTCACACAATGTATTCAGCCAAGTGTCCTATTTTGTGAAATGCCAATAGAAGACTGGGGTGGAAAGGGATCACAAAAAGCTTACGAAGCTGCAGAACAAATTTCAAGTGACACATTTACTAAGTAATGCAAACCACAATGCACAGCTAAGAAAAGAAGGTGAGAAATATTTTTCCTGGCTATGAAGTCACTGTAAGTTTTATAGCTAGTGAGCAGAATAAAAGGCAGAAGGCTTAATCTTTGAAGAGATAAGGATGAATCTGATATTGAGATAAAGTAGAGCTTTTAAGTCAAAATACTGTGTCACAGTATAATTTCATGCGTGTGTTTGCATCCAGTAACTCAGTGAATCCAAAGGTATTTGAGAATCGTTGTAACTGTTCTGTTAATGTACGAATTATGCACTCTGAAAGTTCTGTGTAACTGCAAATGAAACCAATGATAACAATTCACGTGCAGTTTCAGCACTTTAGCTACTCTGTGTATTTATCAGAAGGTGCGTCCTGTGTATCGTTGGGTGCTACACACAAAGAGCAGAAAGCAAACAAGTCTGTTCACCCACCTTCCCTATCTTCATCTCTCTTTAGCAAAGTGCACTGAATTATACCATATATCCACACTTTGTGGGAGAAACTCAGGAATGCTGTATCAAAAGTTCAGTGAAAGCTTTTTCCTGCTGACTTCTTCAGTCGTGAGAATAATTAGTGGACTTAAGCCTTTCCCTGAGATTTTAGGTTCTGCTCTGAAATGTTGCACCTACTTTGCGGGGCGACTCACAGTACATTGCAGTTCTTCTGAGGTATCCACATTAGGAAAGTTGTGAAGAGCTGCATTCAGTTTTCATCTGCACAGTTGTATAAATATTTAGTAAAACTGAACATGAATATCCTTTATTATACTCAACTAGGTAGTTTCTTCCTTACTGGAAAGAATATTTCCATACGTGGTCCAGGAGAGAGCAACTTTCAAAGAATTTAAATATGTTGAAATCTTTTATTAAAAAAAAAAAAGTATTCTTGATATCTTTACCCAAATAACGTTTGGTATTGTCTGTAATCTTTGTATAACTTGTTACAAAATGTATTGCCACCTCAAACTTGGAAAAAAAAATTAATTCTCCTCTTCAAGAGCTAGCTAACTTCTGTTGCACAAAGGCGTAGATGTCAGATCAGAAGTGCAGCTTTTATCTTGCCTCCCGTTTCAAGTCTTCGTTTTGCCAAGGCTAAAACGCGGCCCTTTCCGCCACGTTTCAGCAGCGGTTGTTGACGGCGCCGAGACGCGATGGCCGCGGCATGCTTAGGCGAGCAGCCCTGCGGTGGGTGCCACCCCGTTGGACACCAGCATCGCCTGCGTTTCTCAAGGTTTCCTTTCTCCAAGGAAGGAGAAAAAAGAAGATTCATTTTTTCAGGAAACCCCGGGGCTTGTCAGGAGGCTGCTCTCAGGCGATGTTAAAGGGCTTGTGTGACATGTAAAGGCCTGGGAGGGGTTCAGACGTGCCGTAGCCGCCTTGTGCCCCCTCTCCTGACGCTTCTTTAACGAAATATTTCATCCTTCCATGCTGAAGTACCCCACCTGGCAGAAGACCTGAGGTGAGCAGGCCTCCCCCCCGCCTACCCGCGGCTCCCTTCTCCCTCCCGGGGCGTCCGCGTCGCCGAGCAACGCCTAAAATGGCGGCTCCGGCGCGAGGCACACCGGGAGCCGCAGTCCCGGGGCCCGCCCGTTCCCCGGGTGGCTGCGGCGGCCGGACTCCCCTTCCCGGGAGGCACCGCGGGCGGGATCGCCCCGGGAGCGGGCTGAGGGAGGGGATTTACCTGCGGGGAGGACGGCACAGGTAGGGCGCGGCGCGGGGCTTGCCGGGACTTGTAGTTCGGAGCGAAGGGCCCGCTCGGGGAACCTGAGGGGCGGCGGGCAGAGGGGGAACTACAACTCCCAGGGCGCGGTGGGAAGGAGCGGGCAGGGCGCTGCCTGAGGGCGGGGGGTACGAAAGGGAACCTGCCGCCGGTGCTGCCGGAGGTCGCTTTNCGGCCGCGGGCCCGCACCGCCCCGCCGGGCGGGGAGGGCGGCGGGGGCCGGCCCCGAGCAGCGGCGGCGGGAGGGTGTGTGCTGAGGGGCGCGTTCCCGCGGAAGAAGCCCCCGGCCCTCTCCCCGGGGCGGGGGGCGGTGAGGGAGCCGTGGCTCGCCATGTAGGGTAAAGCTGGGGAAGCGTGGCCCCATGTTCCTCCTCCTCCTCCTTGCCCGGCTTTTTCAAGGCTATTTGGTTCCTGGCGCATTTGCTGTCGAAGGGCGATATTCTTGACACGCATTTGGAAACGAATCATCTCTTTCTTACGGTTCAGTAAAACTTTGGATACATTTTTCCTAATACACCTACTCAGTTTACTACAGGTTTTGGTGTTTGGTGGGTCTTTTTGTTTATTTTTTTTTTGCAAACTTCAAGCAAATACGTATATAACAGCTTTTTCTTGCGCTGTTTAGGCCAAGGAAAAAACCTAACCAGGCCACGCATAGGCTGAGTTTCCAAAGCATCTTCCCCTGTAGCATAGAGCTATGCTGTTGGCAACCGAGTGGCACCAGTGCTCATGTCTGCTCTCAAGTTTTTAAGGCTGCAACGACTGTTGTAACAGCAGAATGTGTTACTGCCAAATTCTTGTTGACTGAACAATAGTAAGTGTTAGTGTAGTGTTCGCTCTAGGCTTTTGAAGCAAAGCCTAGCTTAAAGTAGATACCCTCATTGTCTTGAGCGGAAGGTGTGTATTGTTAATTGTTGGTTGCTGGCCTATTGCATAATCATTCTGATGTAAGGGTAGCGATAGTAGTTCTTTTCACAGTGCCTGTTAAGAAAGCTGGAAAAACAAGTCCTCCTCCAGCTTTTATTTATAAAAGATTGTCCTAAGCACAACACATATCTGTTTTTCTACCGTGCAGGTTTATTGTGAAACAGTTGCAGCGTCAATGGGAAATTAGCAGTAAACCACATACCACAGGCATTCATTGTTATCTAAGGAAGATGCAGTGTTCCAGCGCATACCTCTGAAGGAGCTGGTAAGTGAGAGTTTAGGCCTTCACAAGCCTGTTGTTTGTGAGACTGCATTTTGACTTCTGTTTTATCATGACTAATTCAAGGTCGCATCAGAATTAAGAAGCCTTCAGCAGCGGAATGAGTGTGATATAGTTTCAAACCCTGATCTGCTGAGTGAATTTTAAAACCACCTGAAATTTAAGCAATGTTTCTTTTTACTGCCATCGTTTTCCACATACCTGAAAAAATTACCTTGCTCCGGCAACACTTTAAGCAAGAAAGATACTGATAGTACAACAGAAATCCTAGATACACAGCTATATGTATGGGAAACGCAGACATAAAGATGAATTAAAGAACACTTGCTTCCAGGAGTGGGAGGAAAAAGTCTTCTAGTGCTTAGTGTTCATGAATTGTTTGCATTCTTTTTTTAAAAGCAACAAGAGGAAGAATTCACTTAGTAAATCTTGATGTGCTTAGCTTATGTGTATTGTGGCACTTGAGATCCAAGTTGACAGTGATTTGAGATTTATTTCAAATGTGGAACTCTGGTGTGAAATACTTGTTTTAATTAAAATGTCTGTGTTCTCAAAACTGTGTTGGCATCTCGAGCGTAAATACTTTCTAATTTGGGCTCCAGTTTATGCATGACATTCTCTTTTTTTTTTTTTTTTTTCCCCCGTAATCCAAGGAGGAAACTCTGCCAAACATGAAACCTACCTATTCCATGGGCTTGTAAATTGTTTTGCTGTGGGTGTTTGATCTTAATCAAATTACGTACTTAATTTAAAAACTAAAACTTCAGCTACCTCATTCAGAGGCATGGTTAGTATTCATGTATACAGAATGTCTTGGAGGTGCTAGGGCTTTTTCCTTTCTCAAATTAAAAATATGGTGTAATATATTGTTCAGGTTGGCAATAGAACGGTTATGATTGACTTGTGGCTGGAAAGCAGTAAGCTGAGTTGTGTTACTGCCGCAGTTTTGTACAGGGAGACCAACTGACAGTGCAAATGCCTACCTGAAGTTGCTGTCTTGTTTGGAAGTTCTGCACTTGATTTATTCTTTGACTTACAAGTCACAAGCTCTTACCAACCTTGGTGAGGTGTGGCCCAACCAGACTTTAGGAACACTATTATGTTTTTTGTATTATTACATATAATGTATATGGCTGCTCAAGTCTGTCTGATATCTTTCATGGGCATTACCCTAAAAAAAAAAAGTAGGTATGTGTTGCCTTCATAGCTTGAATTTCTGCCTCATTCAGACAGATGTTATTTATATATTATATTAATAGGCTTCTAACTTTTACTGACCGATAGAGAATTCAGCAGGATGTGAAGAAGTGGTTCTGGGATCTGGAGTAAAATATAAATTGACTAAATTATAACATACATCTAACATATTTGGAAGCTTTAAGGCAGCTTGTTCATACCTGCTTTCCTTTTCCTGCAGTTAAAACTTGTTCAAACAAAAACCAACTAAGTAAAAATATTTATATATATAAAAAAAGCTTAGATATTGTCTCTCTCTCACAGAAATAAAAAAATATTGGCTGATAATTTGAAGACGAATAGATCTTGTGTCCTATTTCTACTGGAACTGCTGCAGGGCAGATGTTCTAGTTTGTTAGAATCACTCGTGGCTGTGAGCAAATATCTGCCCATAAATGCAACACTGTTGTTGATCAGTATATTAATTTATTTGTTTAAAATACATCCATCCCTATATACATCCTGAGGATTGTTTAAACATTAGGCTCTGCTGGACTGCCTTGAAAAACCCTAAAGTTGTGTTACTCAACTTTTCTCTTTATGCCTTTCCACTGCAGTAAAAAACTCTGGTTTTGAAAGGTTAAATGTGCAAATTAAAGTTACACTCAGTGTGATCTGAAATGGAATTATTCATAACAGTTATAGAAGTACTCTTATACTGTCATACACAAGTGGAAAGCTCTCTGTCAGACTAGATAAGTGCAATGCCTACATCAGCAATAATTTACTGAGTTGTAAGTAGCTTCCTGTTCTGCTCGAATGTGCTCAAGAAGAAACTGTTATGGTCAAAGCTGTAAGTTAGTGTTCTTGGTTTTGGGGTGTATGTACTGCGCTCCAGAAAGGTTGTCTCCATCTTCTGAGGTGACTTCACCTTTTTGTGAAGAGGTCTTTGTCTTTGAAGTATCTTGTCACCTCAGGTATTATTGAAAAAAAACAACATTAAAGCTTTTTAGTCAGCAATTTATGAGCTCTTAGCTGTAGATTAGAAATATATCTTTCCATCTGTGTATAAAGTTTCCAAAGCTAAATTTTCCCTCCTGTTTTTGGCAGTGCCATCACTTCCCAGCAGTGCTGTAAACTGCCGTCTTAATTTTCACTCCGGGATGTGGTGGTGGTACTCTTCCCAAAGCTGACTAGCTCTTAGCATCTCATTCTGGAGAATCTCTGTACATACAAAGACTCCTTGCTGCTTACCTTCCTTGCTTCCTATGATCTACATTGCTAACAGCAAGGCTAAATGGGCATTGTCTCAGCCTTTGTCAGCTGGCATCGCACGCACAGTGCACTTAGATTGACTGCTTTTCATTTTTGTATAGGTGTCATTTTATTTATGTAGATGTAAATGTGAACTGATGAAATCATGGATGCTGCAGCTTGACGCTGACAGACTTGACATCCATTGTCATGCTTAAATTGGAAGGTATGACAGCGCGGGCTTTCCTGCTCTGCCTCAGTCCTCACTACCTGTAGAACTTGGTTGCAGCAGTAAGTCTGGAGTTTAGTTTTCAGGATTTTCAGTCCTTGATCTTGGAGCTCCCAGCTGATAGCAGGGGGTAATAATAAGTTTTCCCACCAAGCGGAGCTAATCTTATATTGAAGTAGAGGCAAGAGGCTGTATGTAAGTGATTTTACAAAAACCTGAATGGAAATTAATCATAGAAACTGCTTGATGATTTTGTTCTTCAGAAAAACAACTTGCCAAAGGTCATGATACATATTTTGCAGAAATGTAAAACTCATCCACTGGATTTTTAGTTGACAAAAATAGTAACAGATTTCAGTTTGTGAAATGAGTCACGGAAGGAGTTTTCCCTGACAGTTGAAGGCTTTCTTTCAGAGACTTTCCTCCTATTAAGCTCTGGTTAGAGGGCTTTGTCTGTCCCCATGCTTTATTTATAATATGAAAGGCTGTGTTTTTGTAAAGCTACCAGGCTGCTTCTGAGAACTGGATGTGGCTTCCAACATTATATTGACTAGAGAATAGGCAGATGTTACAATATTGACATAGGGAGTGTCTGAACAATGCAGAGCGAGCATGACATAGCACCTTTTAGTTTATCCAAACAATTTGATGTAAGAAATGTGGACTTTCTTTAGGTTATGTGTAGTGTTATGTGGCAAAAGTGATGGTGGTGGTGGGGAAACCGAGGCTTGTAGCAGACTGTCCACAATATTCTGTTCCACACTGGGAGGGTTCGTTGTCAGGCAATTGAGAAGTACTGCTTATTAACAGTCAGACTTCATTAATGCTTCATGACTGTGCTGTCATGGCAGAAATTAATTGCAGTATTGCCTTTTCAAAGTGGCATGTGCTCTCTGTGCTGATACAAATCCATCACAGCTCAATGCTGCAGCCAGAGCAGCCTGTAACTGTGGGGAGGCTTATCAGTGGTGGTGCCAGGTGGTAACCGTTCTGTTGCAATCACATTGATTTTTAGATCCTGGGTGTGGAATAGTGTCTGCATGGCCCAGTTTGGAGCAGACTGATAAGTCTCCTTGTTTCTTAGCAACCACAGTCTGCCATAGCCAGAAACCCGCCCTTCTGCAGCTGGAGGGAAAATTCCGAATGTCTCAAATTTGTATCTTGAACCAAGGTAAGTCATTCCCCCCAGCATATTTAATTTAAAGGCCTTTGCATTCAAATAAAAGGAATGTGTTGGCAAAAGTTTCTTAACAAAGGGAAAGCATAACTTCTCTGTCATTAATAAGACATCCTGATTTCTTTCCCTGTTCTTATTTAGACCTGTGTCTTTCTTGGGTATGGAGGTGCCATATGTCCTTCTCTTAACTAGACTTGTAGCAGAAGTTGCCAGCAAATCTACTGAAAGTTCGGTAGGTACTTCATGTTTTTTTGTCATGCTAGGCGCTATGAAAACAGAAGGATCAGCTTATTTTCCCCTCACATTGCAGTTGATAGAAGGATTTATAATTGAACAGAAATGACCTATACTGCTAGCCGTCATTAACTGAAACTTTTACAGTGGGTCAATTTGCTACGATGGCTGATTGCCTATTAAAGCATTGAATTATTTCTAGTCATTTGCTTGTAGGCTAGCAGGGATGCAACTGATAATGCCTCACACTATGTGGGAAAAGCACCCTGATGATCAAAAAAACCACTTTTCAAGCTGCTTGGCAGTTTAACTACAAACAATCCAAAACATGGATACCCAAAAGTGAGCTTTTCAAATGACTGAGCAGCTCTGAAGCAAACACTGCTTCAAGTCACAGAAAAAGGTCAGAGTATAAAATTCTGCTTGTGGGAAAGTTCTACCAACAAAACTTTTTAAGAAGCTGGTCTTAAGCATGTTATCTATAGATCTTCTGGTTCTTTACTGTAGTCTGCCTTCCCATGATGCACTAACAGCGTAAAGTCACCCTACTAATTTCAGTTTTGACAGTCCCAAACATTTCTGCTGATAGCTTTGATCTTTGGCACCCCTGGATTTGGTGGTTTTGCTGATAAGCAGAATAATACTGCCTGTTACGTGTTGGGTATATTTAAGTTACTTGACCAGGAATACTTCATCCCTTTTATAAGACTGACCTGACTTGCTATACTCTTTAGGGGAATGTACCTGCAAAACTTTAAAAGGCGTGGAAATTTTGTGGCTTATTTTTGTTGTACGGATTCAGGGAGTGGATATGCCCAAATCTATATGGGATGTTACTAATGCCTATCAAAAGAACCACAGAGCTTCTGTCAACCGTTTATCTCTAAGCTTATGTTGCAGCTTGTTGTAATTTGTAAATAACTTTGAAACTGGCTTTTATATAAATAAACAAAAAATAAAAATAAATTATTTGCCTTCAGGATATGTGAAGTTATTCTTTTATATTAAAAGTTGAAGGAGGAAGCTTTCGTAGTCCTACTGGATTGCTGTGCTGAATGTAGATGTTATCGTCACTTGCAACATGGGCATTCAGTGAAAACTGGTTTTTGCCAGTCATTTTGCCAATAGTATTTCTGAGCAGATCTGTTAGGGCATTTGTGTGGTGCTGTGGGAAGGATAACTCCCCCTCTGAACTGTGCTTCGCTGAAGAATTTAGCAAGTATATTTCTAAAGCAGTTTTTTTTTGAGGCTTTGTCCAATGTCAACAGTAGAGTGTGCATTTGTTCTCAAAGTGTTAGTTTGGGTAGCAGCTGCCAGGTCAAAATCAGCTTGATGATACAAGGAGAGAACAAGCTAGATGCAAGGTTGCTTAATGCAAAAAGAAAAAGTTACAGCACGTTTTAACTGCAGTTACTGCTTATTCCTTTGTTCTCTATAGGTTTTTTTTGTTGAAGTGT
>VZTV01091407.1:0-10664 GCA_013400875.1 Anhinga rufa | reverse complement strand
CGCCAGGGGGCGGGCGAGGCGCGCGCACCACCGGCCGCGGGGCGGGCGGCGAGGGGCGGCGAGGCGGGAAAAACCCGGAGTGGCATCGAAAGGGCAGCGGGGTGTGAGCGCAGCCGGAGCGCGCCGGCGGCCTTCCCTGCCCTGCCCTGAGCAAAGGCGGCCTTCCCTGCCCTGAGCAAAGGCGGCGGGTCGTGGCTCGGGCCAGCCGGAGGCGCCCCCCGCCTCAGGGAGGCTCGGTGGGCGGGAGGAAGCGCTCCCGGGAAGCCAGGGAGAAGAAAGAGGAAATGAAGAGCCAGGCCCAGTGGCCTGTCTAGGGACTGTCGTTGTAAGACATGCCTACGTTTTTCCTCAGCGGTGTAGTGCCGCTGCGGGTGTTCGCAGGGTTGGGGTTTAGAGGGGCTAGGTACAGTCAGCCTCCCGAAACCCCCCTGCAGGTGAATGTCCAGGACCCCTGAGTCCGGTTTTCCGCTCACTTTTTGCCAATGAGAAGAAGCTAAGGAGTTGTAAAAACTGACACGAGAAGATAAGTATGTGGTGCGGTTCCTAACTCTGGTTTCTGGGAATCGAACAGCTGCTTTGCATTTCTTTAGGGGAAGCTGGGTTTTGACGTATCAGTATGTTATGCTGATGGAACATTTTGGTATTTTGCTGGATAAAACCTACTCTGTTCCTGCACTGCAGTTGTTTTTATACATTTTCTGCTCTGGGTGCGTACATAATATTGAAGGCCTTAACCACTGACCCAATTTAAAAAAGCCTTCCTAGTGCTTACAGTCTAATTGAATTTCTCTAAAGGCTTAGGTCTGCAATCTAGTTTTCACTCCTGAGCACTTCTAACCTGCTTCTCTATGATTTCAAAGATGTTAAGCAATACTTTTGCCTTTTAAGTATATTGATCAGCTCTAACGGCAGTTGACCTAAGGCAGAAGGAGGAATTAGTTGTTACTGAGATGTTCATTATTTTAAATTATCTTTTCCAATATATCTGGATAAAGATGACTGGCCATATGATCTGTTGTTATCCATCAGCATAATTCTGCCAGTTTCAGCCAATCCAGTCTCACCAAACCCCATCTGAGACACTCTCCACACAGTAGTTGGAGAGTAGATCTTGTACGATATTCGAGACACAGAAAATCTCTGAAGAAAGGAAGATCTCAGAGTTTTAGGGTCCTCCTCTGCTGGATGTCTGATCTGATGGGAAAAGCTTGATTTCTACCTCATTTGCATGCTCTGTTGCCATAGGCAACTTGAGTAGTGGAAGCTGTGACCACTGATAATTCTGTCAAGAAGCTATCAAGTAATGAGAGAATATGCTACCGAGTATCTTTCCTTTCCTTGGGTTTGTCCTGGCTTTTCTTCCCACATAGAGTCTCTTGCTAGGTGTCATAATTTTTCTCCCTCTAATATTTTTTTTAAAATGGTCCCTTTCTATTCTACAGTACAAACCCTTACTATATGCCAGCTCTTTCAGATACATTCCAGAAACCTGCTTGCTCTGCCTCTTTTAACTCAACTTCCTTGTCTCCTTTCCATGCAGCAGCACATGCTGGGAGCTGACAAGCTGGACAGCAGCTTTGCAGAAAAGTACCTGAGGTCCTGGTGGACACCAAGCTGAACATCAGCCAGGAACATGTCCTTGTGGCAAAGAAGACTAATGGTATCCTGGGCTGCATTAGGAGTGTTGCCAGCAGGTCAAGGGATGTGTTCCTTCCTCTCTACTCAGCACTGGAGAGGCCACACCTGTAGTACTGTCTCTGATTCTGGGCTTCCCAGTTCAAGAGTAGGAAGGTTCTCTCACATCTTCCTTATCTAACCAGTCATTCCAAGTGTTGGAATGCTAGACAGATTCATAGGTCCTTTCTCCATCTGTTTTCTCCATCATCTGCATAGGTTGATCTCAGTAAACTTCACATTGGAAACTTGCATTCTAGAGCCTTAGTCACTTTTTATTGCTTCTTTTCTATTTCTAATATTTTAACATCTTTTTGAAATACGACTTTTGGATCTGGGTACAGTAGTGCATTTAACAGTTCAAGGTAAATAAGTAATCTCTCCTCTGCTTCTGTATCATAGTCCCATTTTCATACCTGCAGGGATTGCATTAGCCCTCTCAGCTGTGAAACACTGTGGTTCTGGCAAACTGAGAGGCAAGTGAAAGCTGTTTTCATGGTGTATCTTGAGACCCTTAAGAAAAGTCAGACTGGATTCTGTAATACTTGTAGGACAGAGTGAGGGCACAGATGAAAAAGGGTGTAAAAGGAAGTTATTGAGGTGGTAGAAAGGTTCTCAGTTTTGAACATTCTGAAAATGGAGCAGGTTTGCTTGCTAACAGCAATTGAACTAGGCTGAGGAAAGCTTTAGAAAATTATCCCGAAACAAACTGGTTATGCTTTTGATTTAACTTGTGTGTTTCAGAAGAGGGTGGGCAATATACATATTTAATCAGCTGTGCATATATGTATGTAACTGCCATTTGAGCTGTTCTCATGCCATCTTTCCATTTTTTTTTTCCTAGTTCTATATCCTTCTGAAATAATAAGCACTGCTTATTAGGAATGGGTGGCTAGGCATCATTTTAATGAATTTCTGTTTTAAGAGCTATATTAACAAAAGCAGAGGACAAAAGGTATGCAGATCTCAGCATCAAGCACAGACTGCACAAGTGCAGGAAAACTTGATCCTGCATATCTGCCATAAAATTCACCTGTAAGGAGGCATGGCTAGTCAAGGACTCTGAGAATATTCTGGATTTCAGGACTTCCATGCAGAAGCTGTCCTTGCTAGTGGCAATGGGCAGACAGCTGCCAGAACCTATTCATTCCTGGGGTCTGTGGAGCAGGGGCTTGTGCCTAGGCTGTCTACTTGATGCATGTGCATTTCCTGTTGCAATCCAGCCTGGCATGTCACTCTTTTCCTTAAACTTTCTCAGCCCTCCTCCATTTCCTCTCCCCCCCCTTTCTTTTCTTTCACCAGCTTTCCTGCCTAACTGTATTTTTTTGTCTTGAGAACCTTCTGATAGCCCAGCCTGAGATCAGAAAACATGTCTTCTTTAGACCCTTCCCTGCCCCAGCATTATGGCTCTCCCAGTGCTGAAGATGGGAAAGCAAAGAGAGACCAGTTATGAATTATGACAGCCCAGCATTCCATCCAGTGTAGATAAGTATTTAATATCCTTTTTTTTTTTGCTTTTTTCCTTCTGAGTTTGGAAAGGAGGGAGAAAGAGAATTTGAAACCAAAACTTACAGGTAGTACACACAAGAAGTAGATTTCTTTAATAGAATTGCCATTTCTGTGGCCAAATCCACAAACATCCAGTAGCAAATAATTCACCTGAAGAGGAAAAAGCCCACGAAGGGACGTTTGCCATGAGATGGTTTGTTAATGGCAATCCCCTCAGAAGAGACTGTGGAATATTCTGGAAATGCAACACTTTACTGTCCCCTCACCTGTTAACCATAGGAAAGTATTCCTTGTTGCAGTAGCACTGGCTGACATTAAGAAATCTGCAATAAAACTAACTGACTTTCCTCTTCACTAATGACCTGGATGATGGGAGCAAGTGTACCCTCAGCAAGTTTAAAGATGATAAAATCTGGGAGGGGTGGCACACCAGAGGGTTGTGCTGCCATCCAGATGGATCTCAAGAGGCTGGAGAAATAGGCAGATAGGAACCTCAACACAGGGAAATTCAAAGTCCTGCACCTTAGGAGGAATAACCCTGTGCACCAGTAGAGGCTGGGACAAACCTTCTGGAAAGCAGCTTTGCAGAAAGGGACATGGATGGCCTAGCGGACAACTTGAGGATGAGGCAGCAGTGCGTCCTTGTGGCGAAGTCAGCCAACAGTATCTGGGCTGCATCAGGGAAAGCATTGCCAGCAGGCTGAGGGAGGTGATCTTTCCCCTCCACTCAGCACTGGTGAGGCCTCACCTGGAATCCTATGTCCAGCTCTGGGCTCCCCAGTACAAGAGAGATATCAACATACTGGAGAGAGTCCAGTGAGGGACCACAAAGATGATTAAGGGACTGGAGTATCTCTCATCTGAGGATAGGCTGAGCTGGCACTGTTCAGCCTGGAGAATAGAAGCCTCAGGGAGATCTCATCAGTGTGAATAAATGCCTGAAGGGAGGGTGTGAGAAAGACTGAGTCAGGCTCTTTTCAGTGGTGCACAGTGACAGGCCCAGAGGCAACCGGCACAAACTGAAACCCAGGAGGTTCCCTCTGAACACAAGGAAACCTTGTTTTATTGTGAGGGGTGACCAAGCCCTGAAGCAGGTTGCCCAGAGAGGTCGTGGAGTCTCCCTCCTTGGAGGTATTCAGAAGCTGTCTGGACATGGACCTGGGCACCTTGCTCCAGGTGACCCTGCTTGAGCAGGGGGGTTGAACTAGCCAGTCTCCTTAAGTCCATTCCAACCTCAACTATTTTGTGATTCGGTGCTGGTTAATAAGTAAACCTGAAACGATCTGTCACAACAATCTGTCAAAAGGCTGACGACAGGATTTTACCTTAGGGCATTGGATACTAGTTTAACACACCGTTTCCATTTCTTTGTTAGCATTTTCTGAAATGTGTAATCTTACGCCTGAAAATAAAGGAATGGTGTTTTTAAGTGAAGCTGTTATATGCTGTGGTATGTAGTGCGTGTATGCTCATTTGTTTGCTTGCCATGTTTCTAGAGTCACTAAATGACTGAAAGCAATGCTGTGAAAGAAAAAACTACAAAGTGGGTGAGGAGATAGCCTGAAAATCTGAATGTATTCATATGGAGGACAAAAATGCCAGCACATCAGCTACGCTTTTTGTGTGCCTTGCTACTGTGCTCATTACATTTGCTAGCGCAGAGATTAATGCATTTGAACAGATAGATACAAACTAAGGTTTTCCCTGAAGTCCATCTGCTTTTTCCCCCCTTTAGATGCAGGAGGGAATGAGAGTTGATTTTAAGAGCAAGAAAAGAGAAGGTAGAGAGCTTGTTGAGGTAATAGAAGGTTGGCAGCCTAAAGTAGAGGGATGGCAAGGGGGGGAAACAAAGAACTTCACTAATTAGGAACAAATTAAGGATGGAAGGGAGTTGTGGAAAGGTAAATCTAACCCACCATGTGACTTTTTCCACTAGTTACAGCTGCTGATAGTGATAGTAGACAGTGTATTGGGGTGAAAAGCCCCCTCAGAGATACTTAGCCACGCTACAAAAACTGATGAATTTCCAAGGACTAGGAATTTTAATTTTTTTTTTTGTGCTAAATGAATGTGCTCTTGAATGCTCTTGAGTCCTAGCATAGATTTCCAGATACCTTATCCATTGTGGAGGAACTGGTGGTTGCTTTTCTTCTAGGGACAAACATGAAAGGTTGGTGATGTTTTTTTTCCTCAGTGCATAAAGCTGACCAGATAAGCAGCACATCAGGATTTAGGGACTAGTAAGAGAGTTCCGAGACTGTGAGTTCAAGAGTGTATGCGTACACGTGTGAATCTAGTCATGTGGAAGACAAAAGACCAACAAGGCTTGTTGTTTGGGTAGGAGCAAAGTAGGGTTTAGCTGTTGTTTTGACAACCTTAATGTTAGTGTTGATTTGAGGTGGATGACTTGAGTGGGAAGGGAAAACGTTGAAAAAAATGAACTGAATTACAGCATGTGTTTAAGAAAAAGCAAGAGAGACCACACAAATCTAGCGAGCATCTACCTGATTTAGTACACCTGATAGTTTAACACATGCTTTATTTAAGGAACCAAATGTTAATCAAGATTTAGAGAAGTTTGTGCGACCCACCGGCAATGTATTTGACAACCTGCAGCATAGAATCAAAAGGCCAAATTTTCAGACTGGAATTTTGTATCTAAACTTTGAGGTGTATAGGTCGATAAACCAAGGAGGTACGCATACACAGAGTTGTGCACATATATCCAGCTCCGTGAATGAACATATGAAACCGTCAGTTGTGCCATTCTTGGTCATTGCAGCAATACCGTTTTTATTCATTTGCTTCCAAGAAATAATTCTGGGAGTGTTTCCTCCCTGAGAACACCAAATGTGGGTATCCCCCAATATGCTGCTTTAATGTCAGGAGAATAAAACACCAACACAGAAAAAGACATATATTTTAATAAGTCATTAAATAAGTTTGCTAGCAAATATAAACTTTTACATTAAAAATAAAACCTTTAACTTTTAATAACATTTGAGTGATATAGATCTAAATGAAAATATTTGGAATGTTAGTGTAATAGCTTAATAAACTGGCTCACAAATGGTTTGGCTAACTCAAAAGGACACACACATTCTCTCACATACTTGAAAATGGAGTAAAAATGGAGGTGGACTCTAGCAATTCACAACATCATTTAACAGGAAGAATATTCGTACCCAGCAGAAATCATAGAGAATTTATGTCCCCAGACTGCAGCTCTGAGCTGAAATTTGTCTTGAGAATGCGATGCTAATGTTCCTGCTCTTGCTAAAAATGTCAGACCTACAAACACAATCAAGACCTCAGAAGAATTCTCCATTCTTCCTCCTGGAAGATGTCAATGCTGTTGAAGAATATAAAGTGCAGAGATTTTTCAGTATTGGAGAACTGGCACATTTTGAGTGAAATGGAGAATCTTTTCTGAAAGGTAAAACTACTTCCTATAGCTGAGCATACCATAGGACGATCTCTTTAGCAAGGCCTGTTGTGCCAGGACAAGGGGTAATTAAACTAAAGGAAGGTAGATTTAGATTAGATACAAGGAAGACATTTTTACACTGAGGGTGGTGAGACACTGGCCCAGGTTGCCCAGAGAGGTGGTCGATGCCCCATCCCTGGAAACATCCCAGGTCAGGCTGGACGGGGCTCTGAGCACCCTGCTCTAGTTGGGGATGTCCCTGCTCACTGCAGGGGGTTGGACTGGATGGGCTCTGAAGGTCCCTTCCAACCCAAACCATGCTATGGTTCTATGATGATATGGATTGTTCTATCTTCAAGGTTTGAAGCAAAACAAAGAAAGGGGGAACATAGTCAACCAAACTGGAACGTGACCTACTTACATAATATTTTTTCATTATCTGCTTAGCTTAATTTTGTATATTTAGATTTATACACATATGAGTGGTACCTCATGCTTTCATTTTCTATCCCTGCATCCACCTGAACAACTAGTATAGCATCCGGTCAGAATACAGAGGAAAAAAGTGTGGAGGTACTAACTGTCTAGTCATATTAAGCATGTATGGTAGTAAAAAAAAAGTTAAGCTAATCAGAAATTATGCTGAAAGCAAGTCTTTCCTCCAGGTGATTTCTAGTTTCGAATGCCCGATAGGAGTTGCACAGCTTTTCTCAGAAGGTGGGCAAGTGCCCTGAAGTTCCTCTTTCTGCTGTGGAGCTTTACAAGAAAGTTACCGGTGCAAAGCCACACTGGCTCTGCCAAAAGCATTTATAGCTTGTGATTAATAGCCTGCCTCTGATCATGTTTCCAGGGATGCTTATGATTCACAGATTGTGGCCTAACTCTTTCAATTTCTAAGACATTCCCTTCTATAACCCTCGCAGCTCTGCTTCTTCATTGGCTCAGGATTTTACAATGTCACAGTGCGTACTGCAAGATACAGCAAAAAGATAGCCATGCGGACAGGCAGAGTATCACATCTACTACCATTCTGGAGCAAAAATAAAAGCAGAGAACACTGGGCGGTGGATTTCAGCCATCAGACAAATATGCTGCGTGTTGTTCTGCAGGGTATCTGGGGAGGATTCTTGTTCTGGCAGAGCATCTAAGAGTATAGGACCTCAGGCCTTGCTGCGTGCAGAGATGGTTCCCAGTCAGCAGTCAGGCTGATGGCCTTGGTTTCAAGCTGGATAGCTTCTAGACTGCTAGACTGACACCTAAAATAGATGAATATGTGATTTATAGGAACGTGAGAAATAAGAGTTGAAAAAGAGTTGATAGTAAATGTCCAGTTATCTTAGGATTTGGAGAAAGAGTGAGGTGGGGCTCAGGACCCTTGCTTGTGTAAGGAAACAGGACTGACTGTGAGGAATGCATTTCCCTGTTGCTACAAGGAATGACAGACTGATGTCAGCACGAGGATCCTTTCAGTGCAGAATACACCCTGGACCACTGAGACCTAGTCTTGGAACAAAATAGAGAAATGCAACGCAAAGATCGAATTCTGTTCCTAGTACAAGATGATTCTTCTAGTCCAGTGTTGGGTCCTATGGTGGAGCAATGCCTTGATCCTTCAGCTCTGTGTGGACAGAGATACTTCCACTTGATATCTCATCCCCCCCCAGCTCCACCTTTCTCCACCACCTAAATGGTGATGGACAAGAAAGGTTTATACAGTTCAATGATTTTAGGAGCCANAGAAAACGGTGAAACTGCAAGAAGAAGTGGTAAGCTGGTGCCATGGCAGTCTAACAGAGCACAAAGAAGAGGGAGAAGTGGATCCCAGACAAGACAAGGGATATATGTTTTGACTTGCT
The DNA here is from genome assembly GCA_013400875.1 of Anhinga rufa. Lineage (NCBI taxonomy): Eukaryota > Metazoa > Chordata > Aves > Suliformes > Anhingidae > Anhinga > Anhinga rufa. Next base: position 2,198 of record VZTV01091407.1, on the reverse strand, counting down.
GCTGGATGGACTAAGGTGTTGCAGGAACTAAATTGTCCAAGGAAGTTTAGCTTAAGTCCAGCATGAAACCTAACTTTCTGTTAGCAGCTTGAATGTAGGTAAAGGGATGATTACAAAGAGCAAAGCCTGTGACTTGAGGGACAGTAGAGCTGAATGGGAAGTAATAACTTACTCTGGTTGGCAGATGAGATATTTCTGTTCTTCTTCAATATCACCAAACCCAGAAGAAGTGTGATCAGTACAATCACAGCTATAAGTGGGCCAAAGAAATTTATCTTCATTTGCTCCATTTCTTCCCCCTGTATCTCTGAATAAGAAAACAGAGGAGATACACACAGCAAAGATTTAATTTGGTGACAATTAGCTTAAACAATCTATCCCAAAGTTACGTGAATTAGAAGTATAGGGAAAGGCCCTCAGCATCCTTTGCTTTTACAGTGCTTTAATGTCAGTAAGTCACTATCCATGATGCTTTATTTCCATTTCCAATAACTAGTGAAACTACCAGGTCTCAATAGCCACTTCAACAACAGTAAGGCAAAGTACTCTTTCTGAAGTTTGGGTAACATGTGAGAGATCAGCAACTTAATACAAGAGCCTACGAGGCAGCTACTGCGCTAATGACACTCTGTGCTACTGTGCAAGTTTGAAGAACCTGGGATATGTTACTACTTGGTACCTGTTGGAAGTGATGGTCAAAGCCTAATGAAATGCCGTAAGGGATGTGAAAGTAGCAGGGAATGCAAAGGAGTTTCCCTCTATTTCTGGTTATTGTGCTTTTGAGGTTCTGGTTGCTAGGGTTAGCAACTGATAGAGTGTCAGTTACCACCAAAGAAAGCTTTTGTTTATGTGGAGTGTTAGCTTCTTACCCGCCATCACTGCTTATCAGGTGCCTACTTTCATAAAGCCAGGGAGGAGAGAAGAATTGAACAGGGACGAGGAGGATGCAGCACTATAGCTAATATAGCCATGTTAACATTCATAAGCAACACGTAGATCTGTGCAGACCTCAGAAGACTTCTGTATTGCATTTTAGTATTATTCTAAAATCCCAGAATTTAAGGACATCAGAGGCAGTTTGCCATATCTAGCATTGATGAGTTAACCCTTTATCTAATTTATATGAAGAAACCTGCACTGTAGAACTTTTCTCAGAATGAGTAGCAAGCTTCTTTTACATCTGCAGTAGTAAGGTGCATGCCTATACTACCCTAGTAGGCTTTCCTGCAATGCTACCATTCCCTCCTGGCTCCCTGTTCCTGTCAGTTGAAGCACAGCTCTCCATCTTCAGTGTTGTCTAAAGGAGACACGGGCAAGCCAAACAAACTTGTGACCAAAGTGGGAATTGTCTTTATTTCGATGTGCTTGTGCCACAGCTTATGAATAAAAGTATGTCAAAGGAGGTTTTCCTGCCCCAGGAGGTAAATAAAATACAGCTTTAGTTTAAAGAAAGGATCGGTCATGTGGAACCCTGAGATAATCCAGCAGTAAAGTCTTATTGGAACTCAGGTCCCCAGTTGCTTCTTGCAAGAGGTGTCTGAAAAAAAGACAATCTCAGAGAAAAAAAAAATCCCCAAATAGTCATTTTGGAATGTGCACTTCATTCTGCCAAATGCTATGGAAACCACCAGGAGTGCTTCTAAGACTAGTCAAAGTTTCATGGCCTTTACGGTTAAACTCAGCACAGTCTATTTGGCAGTTTGTGAGCCAAATCTGGTCCAAGGGACTCTTCTGTTTAGCCTTCTGCCTCTCTGTAAGGAACCATTAAGAATAGCAGCTCAAGCACTGAGACATCAGAAAAAAAACTTTTTACTGTCAGGGTGGTCACACACTGGAACAGTTTGCTGGGAGAGGTTGTGGGACATATTTAAAAGTCAACTGGATAAGGCCCTGCACGACCTATCGACCCTACTTTGGTTGAACTATATGATCTCCAGATGCCTCTTCCAACCTCAACAGTTCCCTGATTCTGTGAAGTGGCAAGCTCTTTTAACAGCTGTCACCTCCAGATACTGGTTGCTGCCTAATCCAGACATCCAGGTTGCTTTGTTGCTACTGCAGCAGCATGTAGGGAGGGGATGACCAAGGCTGTGTTCTGGATTGTGTAGCAGTAACCTTCCTTCTCTGTGCCCTCTCCTGGCTGTAATAAGGCTTTCCATATGAAAGGAGTGGGAATTTGGTGGCTGTGGCTGTTGGTG